>BSQZ01000017.1:315000-377500 GCA_033239005.1 Lamellibrachia satsuma | reverse complement strand
TGGCAAACAAGAAATTACAGCGTGTGATGGCAAACAAGAATACACAGTGTGTGATGGCAAACAAGAATATACAGCGTGTGATGGCAAACAAGAAAATACACAGTGTGTGATGGCAAACAAGAATATACAGCGTGTGATGGCAAACAAGAAAATGCAGCGTGTGATGGCAAACAATAATTGCAGCATACAATGAAATACCAGAAAATTATACAATAAAATACAGCGTAAAATAAAGACCGAACAAGTTCTTCAGAGCAAACAAAGAGTTACATCCAAATAGTTTCCACCGAATCAGTTACTAGCGGTGCTAGATATGCATCATGTGAATAGTCAGATCTGATTGTAAATCTGTTGAACTTGTTCAAAGACTAATGAACTGTTTGCGCGTTTTTGCAGCACTGAAATCCGACAATATCTGGTCAAGACTAATCTGACGCACGATGTCCCATTCCGTACTGAGCATAAGCAGATGAACCAGTCTGTTTTGGCTCATTGTTGATCGGTTCGCATTCTTGATCATTTTAAACTTGGAAAAATACCTTTTCCCGCAACAGTTACTAATAATAAAAGTCAGATGTATGCGTAACAATACCTCCACATTGGGGAAAACATCCCTGAGATTTATCTGTATCAACATCTGACACATATGCGCCTCTGTGTGTGTGTGGGGGAATAACGGGTTATATATATATATATATATATATATATATATATATATATATATATATATATATATATATATATATATATATATATATATATATATATATATATATATATAATAGAAACTGTTTCTCAATATATATGGCGCGTTCTGGTCGGTATAATTTGTCATTATGGGCATCTTGTTCAATGGCTACTTTGCAACGTTACATCCGTAATATATCATCATTGTACGGCAATAGTGTGCGCAGTTGTCGGTGGTTTAAGTTAGCCACCCCAAGAATTCAGGTTGCGATAAATTGGGGTTTATTGTTTTCACAACTCTTCCATAGAACATACTATTTATATTTATGATAGCTCAATCAAGTTCTTCAGAGCAAACTTGTGTGCGTTTTTTCGCAGTAAAATAATGTTCATTACGTTGTTGATCGCGTGGCTCATTAGGCTAATAGTTCGATGACCTCTTACATTATGTTGTTGATCGCGTGGCTCATTAGGCTAATAGTTCGATGACCTCTTACATTATGTTGATGATCGCGTGGCTCATTAGGCTAATAGTTCGATGACCTCTTACATTATGTTGTTGATCGCGTGGCTCATTAGGCTAATAGTTCGACGACCTCTTACATTATGTTGTTGATCGCGTGGCTCATTAGGCTAATAGTTCGATGACCTCTTACATTATGTTGCTCCTTGTTTAGTAGGAGAATATCGATTTTCATAATTCTTCTGGCATGCGTCATAAATAGCATTTATCAAAGGTACTAGTACTATTAACTCATACTTTGCCAATGTTTGTGTCATTTCAACATCATAGGGACCAGTAGCCTTCTCTGTTTCCATTTTCGTCATGCCGAGCCTTACTTCCGCTTCAAATATGTTTGGTACACCAATGTTCTTTCTGACATAATATTGTTCACATATGTGTGGTGTATTCGGTCCATCTTTGTAACATGGATTCTTGTCCCATAACGATGCTCTCATCTTTTGTTTTACTTTGCATCCTGCGGCAATATGTGCTTCGCTTGTCACTTTTCATTCAACCACCTTTCTTTCTTCGCTGCATTTTCGTTTTATTTCTTTTTTCAATTCCTGGTATCGTTCTGTATTTCTTTGTTTGGCATTCCTTCTGTCTTCCATAATATCCAATATGTGCGGTGACATCCAAGTGTGTTTGCTTTCATTTTCACCATTTGTTTTTTTTTTGTCAGTTGATTGTTTAACTAAAAATATTTTGTGAACTCTAGTTCTTAGAACTTAAATGTTCCTCCTCAATTCCATTTTTGTTAGTCACATTTCAAATACGCTTTTGCGAAAAATCAAACCTACGTAGTATCCACTAAGAGTACGACATGTTTTTTTATGTAGTGTACGTTTTTTATGTAGTGTACGTTTTTTATGTAGTGTACGTAGTTTGGTTAAATATTAAGTGAAGTGAAAATTAAACCGCTGATAACTCACGAATTTCACCAGTGGTGAAATGTAACTTTGTCGTGTGATCACCAAGAAGATGGAAATCACGGCCATGGTCGGCCTGGACCAGCCCAGTGTTTACCATTTTTGAGCCTTACCAGATATAACGACTAAGTAAATTCTTTCGATGATTTGATTTATTAACTCGACTGCGGATGTTACATCAACGCACCAGGTTTGTGGTATATTAAATCACTTGAGGATGGAGTTTTAACTAAGTGTGGCGAACATAGTTATGCTAATATTTCATAATTAATCAATATTGAAAGTTAGTCTCCTAATAATATTAATGCATTTAAGGCGATTTCCTTAGCTAATCTTTCCATGTTAAGTGTCGTGGTTGTTCCTTGTATTCGTGTCAACTAATGTAAGTGTTTCTTCATAATATCACATCCATGCTTGTAAGCGATATTCTAATCGGGGCAAAACTATAGTTTAAATAGCAACATTTCCTGTGGTAATTTGTACCACGTTGTAATGAAGTAAATAACATGTACCGTAGACCCAGAATCCAGCGCCGGATTAACAACGTGGGGGTCTGAATTGTGCGGACCCAAGCATCCAAGCATCACCATTGAGCATAAGCATTCACATATTGTTGTAGACGACGACACATATACGCGTAGATGACCAATGTAATAATGTACATGTATATTGATGATTTTTATAAACAATAGATCATTTGACATTGATGAGGGATAGCTTAATACCAGCAATCACATGCATGCTCATCGAGAACAAAAACAATAATTGTATTGTTAAATGACAAGTAAATATAGCAAAGGTGGGGCGGTTATTTGTCCCATACGATACCAGCGTACAAAATAATGCAAACACCAACATACTGAATTCATAAGTGCATAGTCACAATAATGATGCATTGCAATAAACCTACATGCACTAAAATCATCTAAAATTCCTTTACGTGCACATCATAGCCGATCCACTGTATTTCACAAAACCGACCCAATTGTCTGGAAATGTGTGAATCAAATACAGAAGATGGCATAGAAGATAGTTATCTATTCTGGTTTTAATCATATTCTCCTTGCTTACATTTGACATAGTCAGCTGGTAGTTTGTTCCAACGCTTAATAAAAATCTGTGGAGGCCGGATCGTTTGACATCCTAATTGACACGAGAACGTCGTGTTTCGCCTATGCGTTCCACCAAAACGTCACGATTGATGTAATACGTTTCAAACGAGTCTTTGTGACTAAATATTTTCGGACACAATTAACGAAAACACCTTGCGCAGCCGTTTAACAACTTTCCTCGGAATGCCGAAACAAATAATGTCCGCGTAATAAGACAACACGGAGCCGCACAAATATTGATAGTGCCTACTGCGTCGCGCCAACGAAAATCTATTTCGGCATATTGACGCCGAGAGCGATATCTTTGGGGCTCGCGGCCAACGTACTGACGCCTACACACAACGTCGTCGCGAGTATTATAATAACGAGGTTATCGACGCGTCTCGCTGAGTTCTGCTCGACACAACTGCGTCGAACGCCGCGACGGAAGCATCGACTCTGCCGGGAACAGGTGACCGTGTCACGAGTAGAGAGAGTCGTTACGAAGGCCGCCGACAATTGCCCTGAAGACGCCAGCTGATCATGACGATAAACTGAACGACACCACCAGGTATGGCAATTGTATGCAGCGTGTGTTACAGCCGATACTATAACAATCAACCAGTTGTGTAATAACAAAGATATAACCAGACAGTAACGATCGAGCACGAGGTGTAATAAAATAAAAACCGATAACGTAATAATCAACCGATATTACGGAATGAACCGTTTATTTAATATAATTGATGGTATCTGTTTAAGTGATAGTTGAACAATAATGAAATACATATGTACATTAATAACAGATAATACCTTATATATGTCCTATATTTCTACAACCGATCACATAACAACTTTGGAAAGGCAAATTATCAACATGTTAACTTGACTCACTTAGTATTTCCGATATTTATTTTTCGGAATTGTAGGTCAAGTGTTTAACAATCCATATATGCAACACATCGGCGCTGGTTAATTAATACAATTTGTTAACGATCTGCACACTACATAAGCATGAAACACCTTATAATTAACGCCAATTTGCACACAGCTGCTCGTAAATGGTTGATAATGGTAGTGCGCCACCATGACCGCAGTTCTTGCCGTGCGTGTCCTCCACTGAAGCTTGCAAAACCGTGGCAGTGTCTCGTGTCTTCAAAGTTGCGTTTTTAGCACAATGTTTGCTCGCAATTCGCCCAGGACTTAATCGAATGGGATTCCATACGCCGTCATTTCTGTAGAACACTATAATAGAAAAGATTGAGTTAAGATTAAAAAAGCTAAACGGAATTGATCCTCCAGAGAACCAGTCCAACTGTTTACAACCGGAACTGCTTATCGATTATGAACTGCTTAACCCGTTTTTTTGGTGCGCCGCCGAGCTTTGGTCTCTCGAAGATTTTAGCGCAATAGAAGTATTTATATATATATATATTATTATTATTATACGTTGTGATATACATGTGACACGGGATGGTCATTGAAACTGCAATGTTGTTTGCATGAACAGTCCCTTTGGGAGGGAAGTCAACCGTAGGAGGTAGCACTTTCATCCCACATGGAAATGTGTTCATAGTGGTTATATATTAAATGAAGACATTTGTATTTTTTGCACTCGGGATTTCGCGGAGAAGTTGCAGCGTGGACGAAATCTTCACAGGTACAATGAGTCGGCGTTCTATTGAACATATCTGCTAGCGTGATATGTAATGCGATATTTGTGTGTGCGTGCGTGTGCGTGCGTGTGCGTGTGTGCGTGCGTGCGTGCGCGTGTCTAAATATACGTAATCCAACTAAGGACTATAACACTTTGACAAAGATTATGCTTGAACGCAACGCAGAACGAGAGAGGGATATCGCACATCGCGACTACTTACAAACTACTCCTCTTGTTCTTGGGTCGAACTTGTGCCGTTGACTCATGACGTCTGCATTTCCCATAATTCACGCAGAAAGTGAGAGGCAGCCCAGAAGAACTAGATCCGCCACCTGGGGAGCACGGATGCAAACATTCGTCACGTGTTCCGACCGATATAGCGGAAATAATTGTCAATAATTAAATTTAACAGTTCGGTGACTGATGTTTTTGTACACGTAGCGCGCACGATGCGCACGTGTATTGCATGCGGGTTTCACGCGAAGGAACAATTCCGCTCGTGGTAGTTTTAATCGACTTTCCGCACGAAGAGTTTCTTGTACATGTTTAATGCGATCAATCACGTATTCAATTAGACCGACGATATCAAGTAATTTGTTTCGGTCTAATGACAGTCAGCGGTGCTAATCGCGTATTTCCGTTCTACCAAATTATAGTTTAATTATTTAAAGTAATTCAAATCGGAATGATGCGCGACATCCTGCGCGTATGATGCACGCCCATTTCTACAACGTACACCCACATAACGATAGAGTCGTGGACACCTACGCTTATTCCCACGCATTCACGCCCGTGTACACGCAAGCCTATGCGCCTCTAATCTATCAATGGCCTCAGCGCAACATATTTACGAAATCACGTGCGCCAATCATGCGTACTGATTCGCTCGTGCACGCAAACACACGAGTTTAATTCATCTGGTGAGATCAAAGGGCAATTCCGTGACTCGTGCTACTTTGCTTGAGCGTACGGAATCGTCTAAGGCTGTGCACTCTCAAATAAGTCCAGATGTTGTACTCCTTGTTCTGTTCTTATATAATAAGACCTGACACAGGTCCACACACAATCTCGTCACAGAAGATGGTATTGGATTAGGGCTATGCAATTTTTGCATAGCCCCAAGTTTCACAATGCACGTGCGTGAGTGCGTGCGTGCGTGCGTGCGTGTGTGCGTGTGGGTTTTGTGTTTGTGTTTGTGTGTGTGTGTGCGTGTGTGCGTGCGTGCGTGCGTGCGTGCGTTCGTGTGTGCGTGTGTGTGCGTGTGTATTTAAGGCCTTAGCCAGAAATAAAAAGAAAAATTATTTGCCAGTCTTGACCATTCTAAAAACCTTAAACACGCGCGTCTATGACATCCATTATTGGCCCAATTGATTTTTTTTCAATGGCAAGCCATGGCCGGTTGATCTAATGACAGCCATTATTGCCAATATTGGTCCATTTGTTTTTTTTTGCACTGCCAATCCAATGCAATTTGAGCAAATGTGAAATGACAGCCATTGTTGGCCGAATTAGGTTTTTTCAATGGCAGGCCAAGTCCGGTTTAACCATTATTGACCCAATCAAGTCTTACTAGCTGTGCAGCGAGGTTGGCGTTATCACCTGCACAGTAATACTAATAGAAGAAGAGCAAACACATGAAGGTTCATGAAAAAGTAACCTGAAACTTTATTTTAAATATATATAAACATGGAAGTACTGTTTGAAGCATCTAAAGTCTTTAAGTACTTGCAAATACGTCTAACATGAACAAATATGATTACAATCACACTCAAAATCAAATGCTTAATTGACACTAAAAATAAAACAATACAAGAAATAAAAATAGAAGACGTAGCACTCAGTAATACAACTGGTTTTGAAAATAATACATTTAAACATTACTTCTTTGATAAAACAGCAATCATCCAGGTTCAGTAGGCTCACTGTGTTCACCGCACTGGCGCGCGGAGCCTTGGTACGCTTGGCCACTGCAAAGCCAGAGTGCCAGCGGTGGGCGACAATACAGTAGTGTCTCGGTTGCTAGCGGTAGGCACATCAACATTATGGATTTCCACCAACATAACAGAGGATGCTGACTCGGACTGTTGATGGACAATCGCAGGAACGCTGCTTTTATTCACGCCTACGAAAAAGGCATCGCGTGTCGTGAACTTTGACATTGACATGTCGCATCTTTTCACTCGCTTGGTAGGTGCCATTTTGAACTCGCCCCACGACATCCGGGTCACTCACGGGATTGTTTCTTCAAATGAGAGCGCCAATGGATAGGCACTGAGTTAAAAATGCTCAATGTATTTCCAGTGATGTCAAGATTAAAAATATAGATCGGCGGTATTCGCTATTCTGCCGCCGACAACATTCGTCGAATCACGATAGCGTGCGCTAAGAGTCACCAAGTGTAAGACAGTTCAAACAATTTTATTATGAAAAATCTCGTAGTGTAAAAAGAAAAAACCGTCTTATTTTTATTTTACCCGTCGTCGTAAGACATTTGCCCGTCTTAAATACGGGCAGACGGATCCCTGGCTAAGGGCCTGGTGTGTGTGCGTGTGTGTGTGTGTGTGTGTGTGTGTGTGTGTGTGTGTGTGTGTGCGCGCGCGCGCGCTTGTGCGCGTGATGCGTGTGTGCATGTGTGCGTGTGTGTGCGTGTGTGTGCGTGTGAGTGTGTGTGCGTGTGAGCGTTTGTACGTGTGTGCGTGTGTGCGTGTGTCTTTGTGTGGGTCTGCTTGTGTGTGATTGCATGTGTGGTGATGTGATTTGTTTAAATGTTTGGATCGTTAGAAAGCACATATAGATTTGACAAAAACGTACAAACGTACGGCAAGGCTATCCGTAGAATCGTTACATGCTGGGGAACCATTGACAACCAAGAATTTCAAAAGGCGTTCAACAAAGACCATTGCATGGAGAATAGTTTAGTTTACCTCATGGAGATGAAATATAATATAATCAATTCGAGAGTATTGAAACGCACATGTAGTTACACGTGTTATGGAGTTATGATTTGGAAAGATGTTGTCTTAGTTGATAAAATGGAAATTATCCAAAACGAAAATGCCTTGTTCGACTTCTTATTGACGAAACGTTTATGCTGATATGAATGTTTTGAAACGGGTGGATTGTGGATTCCAGTAAAACTGAAATTGTTGTGTTGATTAGAATACATGTAACATATTAGCAGAACACTTATTGCAGCGTCATTTGGCGGCGCTTAGAATATCGGATGCACATATGGAGACAATATCAAAAACAGTGCATGCTTCAGTCGGAAAAAGCGCGTGAAAAAAACAATAAACTGGTCGAATAACTGAGACGAAATAAGTATGAAAACATGGGCGCCGGTGGCCGTGAGATAAACCCGTCGGACTATCGGCCGACGCGGTGGCCGTGAGGTACCCCGTCGGACTATCGGTCGACGCGGTGGCCGTCTGGTATTTCGTCGGACTATCGGTCGACGCGGTGGCCGTGAGGTACTCCGTTGGACTATCGGTGGCCGTGTGGTACTCCGTCGGACTATCGGTCGACGCGGTGGCCGTGAGGTACTCCGTCGGACTATAGGTCGACGCGGTGGCCATGAGGTAATCCGTCGGATTATCGGTCGACGAGACCCGGGTTCGATTCCACCTGTTGCTGTTTCGAAACTTTAGATTTAGACTTGAAAAAAGCTTTCGATACTGTCAGTCATAATTTACTTATAATTTTTTTTATAGAAATGAATGGTATTTGCGGTATAGTACTTAAGTGGTTAGTTAGCTGTTTAACAAAAAGGACACAATCTGTCTACATTGATGACACAAAATCGGAGGTACAATACTTGGACCGAAATTATTTTTGATATATATAAATGATTTGTGTAACGTTTCAAGTATGTTAAAATTTATACTGTTCGCGGATGACACTAGTATACTTTATAGGCTGATAGTCCGGAATTGCTTAGTAACACAATTACGTCAAGAGCTGAGTAAACCGCACAATTGGCTTGCAGTTAACAAACTGCCTCTTAATGTTAATAAAACTAATTACATGGTAGTTGGAAAAAGAAGGGTTACTTCAGATATTGCAATAACAATAAACCAAAACATTATAGAAAGAGTCTATGAAAAAAAAAATCTGATTATCGATGACACACTTTCTTGGAAAGCACATATACAATCGGTAAAATCCAAATTGGTTATGACAATGTCAATAATTTATAAAGCAACATTTTCTTAAAGGCCTCAGCATTGATTACTTTATACTTCTCACTTGTCTTGCCCCATATAAACTACTGCTCAGAAATATGGGGAAATACTTATCGAACCAATCTAATGCCCATATTCACTCTACGAAAGAGAGTTGTGAGAATTATATGTGGAGCAAAGGCTCGTGTATTATGTATTAATCTTACATTTATTAAATGTTTCGACCTAATCGAATACAAAACATCTATATTGATGTACAAAGTGAAATATAAACTATTGCCCAATAGCATTCAAAGATTCTTTTATTCTAACGAAGATAGTTTGCACAACACCAGGCAAAGGGACAAATTAAAACAGGGCTAAATGTTTGTTTTATCGCTGGTGTTAAGCTTTGGAATGGCGTACGTATTGTACTATCGCTGGTGTTAAGCTTTGGAATGGCGTACGTATTGTACTATCGCTGGTGTTAAGCTTTGGAATGGCGTACGTATTGTACTATCGCTGGTGTTAAGCTTTGGAATGGCGTACGTATTGTACTATCGCTGGTGTTAAGCTTTGGAATGGCGTACGTATTGTACTAAGAAACTGTAAAGATATTTTCGCCTTAAAAATATACAAAACATCCATACTTGATAGATACAAAAGGGATAATTTATTCTGACACGTAATATGTTTACTGTATTAGGTTTTGGTATATTAATGCGTTAATTATATGTGTATTATTAGTAGGATACAAGGGATTACTATATAAAAAGAGTAAAATGTATACGTGTACACATAATCATTACAACAAACCAATACAACAGGAAAAATACTCATCAGTTTAGACTTCAATTCTCTACATTTCCAGCATAAGATTATAGCACACTATGATTGTTATTATTCATATTTTAAATATACATGATTTGAATGAGCATTATTTAGAAATGTTCTGCAGTAGCAATATGTAATGTTGGAAATAGCAGCAACATGTAATGTTGAAAATAAATGTATTATTATTATTATTATTTAATTTATCCCACTTTGCCTGTGTCTTTGGGAAGAGACACCAAAGGTTGTTGGTCCAGTCTATATGGTTCCTATGCTAGGCGAAGTAAAGGATACGGCACAGGGATAGGGCTAAACTGTGTGGCCTGTTGTCGACTCCATCTCTCACGAGTCACCGCAAAAACGTCCGTGACTCGGCTCAGTCAATTATACTAACTACCTCTACCAAGAGGACATACGATTGAATAAAAAGTATGAGGAACGCCTAGAAGGTAACATTAAACAGTATTATATTAAAACGGGGATCACATTGAAATTGTACCCTCGAGTACGTGCAGAGACGGGGCCACATGTCTCGGGTCGCTGGTGGAAGCACTCGGGAATGGTGTTAAATATAGCCGTCAGCGCTTGTTAAACGAGATTACGACCGGCACCAGCCGAACACAAAAAAAAAACGACTGCGGACATCGAAAACAGACACCGGATACGAAAGCCATAGGTCGCGGGTCGCGGACGTGACCGATCCAGTGTTGCGGTTGCTGCGGGAAGTTGGATCGCCTCGTATTCGTCGCGAGGACACGACAGCCGACCAAGGTATCGAACATCGCCTCCGCCGGCGTGTGGGTGGGACGGAAAGGGCCCGCGTATAGGCAGCTCGGTCATCGACGTTGACTCGTGCTGTCCAAACGCCAGCGCGTGGCCGCGGTTGCCGTCGATAAATACGCGTCGCTTATCGTTGCGCGAACAATCTGAAGCTTTTCGGACGGCCTCTCTAACCGTGAGTAGCGTGCTTGTGTCGAGCCACCGTGGTCTCTAAATAATTTTCCTAGTATGTGTAACGTTCCAGGATAACAATGTACACGAGTGCAGGTTTCCCAAGTTTCGCCATTCCCATGTTTTGGTCACTATATGTACCAATCGAGACACTGACTTATTCTCTCTCCTGGAACAATGGTTTGCGAGATGCATCCTTTGCTCTCTAATCTTATCTGACAGTTTTGGCAAGTCCCCACACAGTTCGCTGTTTGTGACGTGTGCTTGTATGCTTAAGTTCATAACATAAATAGCATTCGTATGTTAGATGTGTCAGGCTGCTCAGCGAGAGAGATTGCTGGTCCGTGTTATGACTGCCGGAGAACGTGTCGCGACTCGCAAACACTCGTTACGCCAACTTCTGTACCGACGGGCTGCATGCGACGGGGCCGCAACGGAGAGTTTACGTTATCGTTTCGGAGTAATGTTCGCATCAGTATCAACGCTTTCAACAATACAGCGATGCGTTAACCTGGATTATGCCCAATTAATCCCTGCTAGGAGGCAGCAACGTTTTACCCCCAGGTGTGTCTGTCAGTTGTGTCTGTGCCTGTGGATTTAGGCAATTAGGCACACTTTTGCTAAGTCTTTCGTGATTACGGCGTGCTGGCTTACAACAAAATCGCGTTACAAATCATGTTTATAGAAATGAAATGTCAATGCAGTTATCATTCTGTGTCAATATTCACTCTTGGATCAAGTAGGCCCTATAAACGAGGCCTCGCAAAATACGCCTCGAAATACGACTTTCTGGATGAATTTGAATCTATAACATTGAACCCCAGAGACGCGTAGCAAATGTCGTTTTTCCCTGCTTTTTATATTTTATTTTGAAGCCATGCCGTTCGATATATGCAAGTCACGTATGTGATCGTACCATTATTACTGCAGCTGTTTAACAATTATGTTCATATTTAACCAGATTTTCTTACAAAATTGCATGCTCTTGATGGCTCGTGGACAAGGAAATCATTGGCTTATCGAGAGCCCTAACATGTTCTAGTCATGCGTCACTTTTCTAGGTATCGGACATTTCTGGTTTTGACAATGTTGACATAGCTGGGGTTTACACAATCAGTAGTACTGTATTCCATTAATGCGTAGACGTCAGTGAGAATGTGTCTCAGATCAAATATAGACTGTTATTTTACAAACTCTACTTAGTATTCTTGAACTTGAAGACAATATCTGTAAATATCTTCATACAATAACCTATTGCAGCATAGCCTTACTTACTCCCATAGTATCCACAACATAGCCTTACTTACTCCCATAGTATCCACACATAGCCTTATTTACTCCCATAGTATCCACAACATAGCCTTATTTACTCCCATAGTATCCACAACATAGCCTTACTTACTCCCATAGTATCCACAACATAGCCTTATTTACTCCCATAGTATCCACAACATAGCTTTACTCCCATATATCCACAACATAGCCTGACACCCATAGTATCCACAACATAGCCTTACTCCCATAGTATCCACAACATAGTCTTACTCTCGTAGTATTCACAACATAGCCTTACTCCCATATTATTCACAACATAGCCTTACTCCCATAGTATCCACAAAATAGTCTTACTCTCATAGTATACACAACATATCCTTACTCCCATAGTATTCACAGCATAGCCTTACTCCCACATTATCCACAACATAGCCTTACTCCCATAGTATCCACAACATAGCCTTACTCCCACAATATCCACAACATAGCCTTACTACCATAGTATCCACAACATAGCCTTACTCCCATAGTATCCACAACATAGCCTTACTCCTATAGTAAAAACATAGTAAAAACGTTCTTATATAACGCGTTATCTAGACCGTAGTCTGTTTGGAGCGCTCTACACTTCACCCCCGGCAAACCTGTTCATTCCAACACCAACTCGACATCTCTGGGAAGCTTTCAGCCAAGCTGCAATTACTGCGCGATGAATACTCGTTCACATGTTCACCACTGTCTGTAGCCAGGTACTCGTTTATTTAACTGAGTGAACTGGAGCAACGTGGAATGAACGAAATCACCAACGTTTCGAAACGGCAGCACGAGGATTCTCTCGACTGATAGTCCGATGTTCTAACCGCTACGCCACAATATTACTCCCATTGTGTCTATAACATTCCTATTACGCGCTTCATCACATCTGTCATTCGGTCTTGCTATGTTTAATTCATATCTCAGTACTATTTCGGGCAGTCAGTCACGTTAGTCAAATAACAGCCAACGACCCACAACAATTATGCGTAATGGAACAAATCGCCTGATGTTACTGAACCGTTTTGACAGTGCATGTATTTCGAGAACAGTGTTTATGTGATGATGGCTACATCCGACAAATGCCACACTTGTCAATGACGTCTTTCATTTGTCGATCTTTCCGTTATTGTCAGTACGACATAGCAAACTGTCCTCTAATTACTTGCACTGACTTGCGTTAAAGGTGAACGCTAACGATTAATGACAAACAAAGGCTGCTTGTTAATTATCCGAATACTGTAAAACATCAATGTCACTTCTCGTTTTTTCATCCCAAGACAGGCGTGCGAACAATTAAACCAGTGGCTGCACTATAACCGGCTAGTGCCGACAGGTGGCACAGCCCGTTTGGCTTCCATATTGCGTTCACGTACCAATCGAGTGATAAACGAGTGATTAATGTAAGCGAAAACCTGCCTTGGTTTTGCATTTATTGATTGTGAAGTACATAATTACAAGTAACTGTCGGTTTTGAGATTCCAGATTGATATGTTATTTATGACATTTGAAATAGTTTTGTTATACATCATTAGCAACGCATTAATCAAATAATTCCTTGTGCATCGTCACTTTGCTCAACCCTGAATGAGACCATCGTTCGGGTGTCTGGATGACTCATCAACTACTATTCGCGATATATCCATCATGAAACACACACTTTGAAATTTATGTTTAGAAACACTCATGAACAGAGCAATAATGTGACTAAAACGTATATGTGCGTTGATTATAGACAATGACAACGAATTGATATTCAACGACTTTTCTTTGGCAAGTGAAAGCCATAGTATATACTGTGGCTCACAGGTTAACACGCAATAATATTATAATGACACAGTGGTGTATATCATATCGTATTAATAACAATAATATCAATTTTAAATAACTACTATATCATAATTCAGAAGAATAATGACGTTAATGGCAATACTACAAATAATAATAATAGTAACAAAACATAATAATGATAAAATAATAATACTAAACAATGATGGTACACAATGTACCGGTGTAGTAAAACTGGTCGCAATCATAGTAATGAACTATCCCGGCGCATCAGAAGTTCGGTCCTGAGGCAGCGAGTGCGATTTTGTCAGATTTCCCACAAGACCGTGATATAGACAATTTCATGTTATTGATGAAAGTTCTATTTGTTTACACCGACTGTCTCTGTTTTGTCAGGCGGCATTCATCGTGGGTGGGGAGCGGGTAGGGGCAAATGGGAAT
This sequence comes from Lamellibrachia satsuma, assembly GCA_033239005.1. NCBI lineage: Eukaryota > Metazoa > Annelida > Polychaeta > Sabellida > Siboglinidae > Lamellibrachia > Lamellibrachia satsuma. The sequence continues at coordinate 363,152 of BSQZ01000017.1, read as the reverse complement.
TAAACACAACGAACACTGGGAATATAGAGAGTGCGCCACTTTCTAATGGACATGACCGGCAAATTGCAACTGTCCTGGGTTCGGGGCACTAAGACATTACGTTATGTCCCACGGTGGCACTGAAGCAATTATGGCAACGTCGTTCAGGAAATTGTTTAATTCCCGAGGATTTCCAGCTTTCCCCTGTTACAAAGCCGCGTGTTTACACACTTTTCAATAGCATCCGTGTGTGTGTGTGTGTGTGTGTTGTGTGTGTGTGTGTGTGTGTGTGTGTGTGTGTGTGTGTGTGTGTGTGTGTGTGTGTGTGTGTGTGTGTTATGGTGTGTGTGTGTGTGTGTGTGTGTGTGTGGGTGTGTGTGTGTGCGTGTGCGTGTGCGTGTGTGTGGGGGGAGGGTATGTGTGTATGTATGTGTGCGTGCGTGCGTGCGTGCGCGCGCGCGTATGGACGTTTGAGAGAAGATCGACACCGCAGCGGCCAACATAAAGAACAATAAACCGTTTTTTCCCGGTATATTTTGTTCACTGCACCATAGATGGATTAAATGGCTACACAATTTGTATACAATGCGAGAACTGCAGCTATAGCAACTACCGACCATGAGTTAACAACATTATATCATCGCTCGTTTACGGCCTCCTACGAGAGGAAATGTCGGCGTCGTAAACCGATATTGTGTACGAAAACATTTGTAGCCACCGTTGATGCCCTGACTGCAAGGCGTCCACTGCACATGCCGCTCTAATGCAGTGTTAGCATAGATTAGCCGGATTTCCTTATCGTAAATCGGCCGAGGTGCGTAGTGCTTGGCCGTGTTTCTGGTTTGATGTGTGCTGTACTAAATATCATCGATTGGTCATCATTAAGGTGTGTAATGCCGAGAGCGCTCGACTCAGCGAACCTCTTTTACAACAGTGTGATTTGGTACGATTGTAATCACGAAAACAACCACTTATGTGGTAAATGAATACTGCCCTTAACTGCTGCCGTAGCATTGTTTGCACTAAGGACATAAAACACACCTGTTGATGTTATGCCCCACGTGCCCACGCCGAGATATAAGAAAAACACCTGTGATCAGTATTTCCACACAACCGTTCTTTGATTTTAGGTATCCTTTGTCCTGCGCGCGAGTTATTTCAAACCCGCAAACAAACTAAATATAGCATGAGCAATCTTTGGCATTTGACCGCCAGCAGGTGTCCTTTGCCAATTACTGTTAATCTAGTGGGCCTGTCTTGTCGCAAGAGCGAACTCTCCATGTTGACTGTGTCAACAGTGAGAGGCCACACGTTTATGATGTCTTTATTGTACCTTTTATCTTGAGGGCATCCCTATCTCGTTGTCGTGTATATCATCCAGTCATCCCGCCAATATAACAATCATGCATGCGCGATGATGTTTTGCGAAAGACTTGTCAAGATAGTTTACGCATCGGACTGTATACTTCTCATACTAGATCACCCGCGTTGTTATAAATAGCAAACAGTGTTGTTTGTGTCATACTGACAACAAAAAGCTGCTGTACAGGAATATCTTGTTGAAAAGTGAATATCAGTGTTGCTGATGCTGCACGTGGGCGAATTATTTATTTAGTACGATGCTTTAAACTTTTCAATATGTTCGCATTGAACTTACCATAGAATATCTTATTGAGAGTAGATCATTAACATTGTCCGCGCTGTATAGACTGCTAAGCTAGACTACTATGTTTATATAGTATGAATTTAAACATCTTTACGCAATTTAACGAAGACGTAATCATGAATTGTTTATAAACAACGTCGTAATATAGTGAAGTAACGATTTTCTTCTAATCGCAACTATTGAGATTTACTTACTCAACGTTTCGGCTATCCTTAGTAAATATATATATATATATATATATATATATATATATATATATATATATATATATATATATATATATATATATATATATATATATATATATTTATATATATAATATATATATATATATATATATATATATATATATATATATATATATATATATAATAATATATATTATATATATATTAGACAAATCATTCTCTTGTTAAAACCCATACGAAGCTGGCAGCTTTTATCAACATTTCAAGACGTGACTAAAAGTCAAGTACCGAACAAAACCAAGAACAAAGAACCAAGCTTATAAAAAACGGTTCAGTCAACACCTTTGTGACGCCTACGTTCCGCCTACGTCCGTGACAACGGGTCGTCGCCTCGGCCATGTATCATTGATAGGTTCATTAGGAAGCGGACTTAAATTTAGCTACTGTCACTCATGTATATGTGTCGCACAAAACGGCGTTCGAGCGAACGTCATCGGAAGTCCCCGGGCGGCAACGCTGCTGCATCGCTGCCCGCTGCGCCGTTGATTCCGTGAACAAGGTGCACCAGGAACGCGCCAATTCTACAGCCAAAATAACTCGAAGCGTCGCAGGTTGACGCCGTCCTTGGATCCCGCAACCGTTTCGCGACAGCCTTCTGCAAAATATATGCGCCGCTGGGAAATAATCTTCGGCGACAAATATGACACCGTAGAATATGCTACTGTCCGGCACGGGATGGTCCTGGACCGGAATTGAGTGAATTTCCACTGGGGCAAAGTCGCTACAGGAAATGTTAAGTGGCCAACGATGAAACTGTTTTAGAAACAGCGTGGATGGGCAACACGTGGACAAGTGAAATGGACTGCCCCCAATGTGTACGGTAAAAACGCCCTGTTCTAAACTCCCACACATGTTCAATTTATAAATGGAATAAGTTAACGAGAATTTATAAATGGAATAAGTTAACGAGAATTTATAAATGGAATAAGTTAACGAGAAGACAAAAAGGCTGGATGTTGTTTTGTCGTTTATGCATTCAATAAAAATAAGATGAATTTGTGATAAAAAGAAAACTAGAAAAAATAGACACATGAGCCCTTAATGATGCGCAGTGAAAATCGTAAAGTTTTTCTAAGTATTTCTTAAAGTAAGCACTATATTTCTTTGTGTATGTCTAACTTGTCCTCCAAGCTATTTAACCGTAAAGTAAGTTTTATAGGAAATGCACTGATTACATACGTAAATTGTCGTGTACAGCCGCGCAGCTACCGCGTGTACACGAAACGAACTCGCAGTGGTCATTTCTCCATGAAAATGTCACAAAGCTAACCACAGCGATTCCTAGCATCTATGGCGATAGTGCGTCAGCGTGCATGAATGCGAACGTTCTTGTTAACTTAACATGGGATAGCCGGAATAAACCTCGTACAATGTAAAATAATCCTTCTCTAACAACTACATTAATCTGATCCAGAATGGTGATACTTAATTCACGAATGCGTGGGGATCAAATTTAACCACAACCATGTAATCGAAATGGGCAAAGTTAGTTATCCGATATGTGTGATGCTACTGCAACGTGTTTTGGTTAAAATATCATACAAACTGTCACTGAAACGGCACAACAGTCGACTAACCGCACCGAAACAGCTTACATAAAACCAGGACTGGCAGAAATCTGATAGTAGATGGTTTCCTTGTCCACAAGACATCTGGCGCCTTCTGCACTTAAATTTTACTGCACGGGACATTTCGCGTATATGTATAAGGAGCCATTTGCCACTCTCAACAAGGTTCACAAAGATTTAATTATCTACGCTTGTCAGCGGAAGTCGCATCGCCATTCTTCGCAGTGTACCTGTATTGACGACGCCCACGTCGGTGAGTCGGCTCATAGAACACGTGATACATTCGCCAGCGTAAATGTTTATGCCCAGTTAGATCTCGTCCGCCGGCCAGAGAACCAGTTCTCGTGCGTAACACTTTGTCTTCTCTTCCCCGGCAGGTAATGTGCGATGTGTACATATGACTACATGTTACACCATCGACATCTAGCGGTACTTCTGCTGTGCGTCGTCTTCTTTGTGACGACGTCGGGTCAGCAGGCATGGGAGACACCCGGCTGTCACAGACTAGGCGAGTACTGACAAAAAAACAACAACAACAACTACTACTACTACTACAACAGCACCAGCAGCCACAACAACAACAACAACTACAACAAGAACAACAACAGCAGAAACAACAGCAACTACTACTACTGCTACTACTACTACTACTACTACTACTACTACTACTACTACTACTACTACTACTATTACTATTTCTACTACTACCACCACCACTACCACCACCACACTACTACCACTACCACTGCCACTACTACTACTACTACTACTACCACTACCACTACTACTACTACCACCACCACTACCACCACCACCACACCACCACCACTACCACTACCACTACCACTACCACTACCACTACTACCACTACTACTACTACCACTGCTACCACCACTACTACTACTACTATTACTATTTCTACTATTTCTACTACTACTACTACTACTACTACTACTACTACTACTACTACTACTACTACTACTACTACTATTACAACAACTACTACTACTATTACTACTGCTAATACTATTATTACTAAATACATACACATGTACTACTTCCAGTTGCTGCTGCCATTTACACTGCTAATCTGTCTTCTGATAACCAGCATGGTGTCACTTGAAATATAATCAAGGAAATGCAAAATCACAAGTGAGCAGTAATTACTCGAACCACGTACAGCGTACGTGCAGTCGCCATGTGTGTATGTCGATAAAATGTCTCACTCTCGATAGTTCGTACAGACATCATAGAAGACGTTAAATGCAGCGGAATGTTTTCGTAACAAGATCCGACGTTCTTAGACAAGACGATTTGTTGTCCAGGGAACACAAGAAGGATATACATACCGGGATGCGTGGCGTTTCACGTGACGACGAATGCCTGTCGCGGATTCTGCACGTCATTCGCCTTCCCGTCAACCTCTTCGACACTGCACAACAATCCACTGCATGTCATCACTTCGCGGGCCGAATGTTGCACGATCGACACGACCCATGATGTAAGCAGATATAGATGCCACATCTACCACTTTGGTGGTAGATCTACCTCTTTTTTTCTCAGTTTTTACATAATATTCCGCTCTACTGCTTTCGAACTAACGTCTACCGCTAACCCACAATTTCAAGGTTATTACATTCAGTTTACTCAGTTCGACTCCAAATATGCCACCAAACCACAATCCATCGGAATTATTAGTATTCCCAAAAATAAAAAACTTCGTTAGGAGGAGAAGCTCCTCCCACACCACTTCGTGACAACGACAGTGAAGCTCCAGATCACCATCTACCGCCCTTACATCTACCGCCCTTACATCATGACAAGCGGTAGATTTATCGCTTTTTGTGCAATGTTCCTTGGTACCGCTACAGAGAACGACTGCTAGCAGAACAAGTTACGTGTTGAATGTTTATAAATAATAAAACAGTGTGAACTGGGCGAGCCACGCGTAGGCGATTACTTGTTGGAAAACTGATTCTTGTAATTCTTTCAATCGTGCCACAAACCTGCCTACCGTCAACACTTGCAGATATTTTAAATATTCCGAATTTGCTGGCTCACTGTTGTTACATCCTATCCAATAAAATCGGATAAATTGTAAATATTACGGTTTACACGTTGAGTTCATTAGCGTTACACGCTGTTCTAAACGACTCGGCTTTTTACTGCAGGTGACGGTGAGCGTGCGCTGTCTCAAGGGCTACCGGAAGTTTACATTCAAGTCTGCGGCAAGCTGCTCATGCGCAGCTTGCCGTCACAGCTGACTGATATGGCCGACGCCTGGCCCGGGGCAACCACGCGCCGGGCGTCGCATCCCTTGGCGCTGGGCGTCACAGCCCCCGAGTCGGACGTCACGAGCGCTGCACCGGTCGTTCGCCGAAAACGTCTTGCATACAAGAGAAGTCCCGTGCGTGCCGCTTCATTCCACCTGACGAGAGTGAGGTTGTAACCCGTGACTCGGCCGTGACCCGACCGTGACCGTGTCACGACCCTGCCGTGTTCCGTCTACTTTACCTCCAGCTGCTGCTTGAATGGACACGGTTTAATTGTTTACACATTATTTCGACGAACTTAGCAACATGACGTTGTGTTTGAATAAACGTAAGCTTTACTAAACGTCCTAACCAATAACCTTAATAAGTTTGATTTTTCTTTTCTGACGTTAGCCGACAGTTCATCCATCAACTTACGTATCAGGAAATAATGAATAAAGCCATATATTGTTACATTAAGTAGATTGGAAATACATCGTGTTTGGATAAGATATCATGGTGGCCACAGAGGCTGCTGACACATCCGGTGTGCGCATGAAGCCTATATATTACATATGTACATATGTAATTGCTGTGTTATGTATATATTCCCACGTCGATCAACTCGTTGTGTATGTATATACATTTAAAGTACAATATTATTTATATAAGGGAAGGTTTCCGAAGATCTATTAACACTATATATATATATATATATATATATATATATATATATATATATATATATATATATATATATATATATATATATATATATATATATATATATATATATATATATATATATACTTCGTTCTCGGGTGCGAACATATATATTTTCCTATTGCGTGAATTAAATACTATTGATGTTGCTGCTGTTATGAAAATGAGTAATTTTGTTTCGGGGGACATCGGTTGAAAATAGTGAAAGTAGTACGAAGTAGAAAGAAACCTCACTTATAGTATATTGTAACTCACAGTATGTCATTATTGTATATTCTACACTTATGGAAACAAACAGTTTAATGAAGCCGAACACGCGTAATCTTTTTGGCGCTGTCAGAACTAGGCCTACCTCAGAGAAGTAAATATGTCTTGTTTACTCGTCAGAAATACGCTGATTGCATCTCAAAAACGCTATTAATTTACGCTGTAACGTCCATATACAAGCCAGAGGAAGATGTTGTATTTGTTCACTCATTTATCGTCATGTAGCTTAGTTGGATATTTCTTGTTGATTCGTTGTACAAAGATGACGCGAGCGAGACGCCTTCCAATGCGTGTGGTCTACTTTCAAATCTAAAAATCCTCGAATATATGACCGATTGGGTTTGCGCAATTGCGCGGAATCTTAATTGCATCTTCCCATTCGGAGAGTCGTATCGTCCGGTGGTTCTGTTCACACAGGTTCTCCACCAGTCTGTCTAATCCATTATCAGCTCGCTGTTGTGTATGAGAACGGGTCTGGAAATTCTATCGTCGATTAAACTAGCATATCGTAGACAAACAGGAACAATTTGGTATATTGTTACATTTGTAGTAGATCAGTGAAATGAAACAGGAAACGTGTGTGTGCCACGGATGCAGTTATTCGATTAGGTAGTAACAGCTAAGAAAGACACTCGATTCAGTGTTATGAAGGTGTGCATATTCTATTGATGAGCATATTACTACTTAAATCGATATTTTTATTTGAGAACTCTCGTGTTATTATTACCGTCATAAACCAGGTTTTTCATCACTCCCAAATAATAACATCCCGCAAAGATATCGCCTTTCACAAAAAGCTGATCGTGCACATGAGCTTTAATATGTTTTCTCGTTTACTGTAGCACACACACGTTATTCATCGTTGCTGATGATGTGCTGTGAACCGCCTACACGGCCGCTTCAATTGTTCCAAGAATGTGCACTAAGATGTCCCACGAGGGACCTTCTTTGGGTTCACGAATGTTTTTCTGTAACACAACGGGACAGATGCCAGCCACACTCAGAGGTTTCCCGCTCACACAAGTCGTCCTTTCGTCCCTGCAAACACTGCGCGTGTTTGTGTCCCTGGAATATCGCACCTGCCGGGTCGAGCGGTGTGACACGGTGGCGCCTCTTACGACAGTTCCTGGTCCGGTAAATTCCAAGTGTTTTGTGACGACGATAGGGTCGTTACTGTCGTCCCTGTGGGGACACCTAGTCACGTTGACGCGCTGAAACATTCAGCTCTCAACATTGTGAAATGCATTTGTTTACATAGTCTTGGTCAAGAATAGTTCAGTGTATTGTGCACGTTTGGCAAATTTGTAAAAAAAATCTACGTAGTTGGAAAACGAAATTAAAATTACAAGCGAAACAGGACTAGTTCGTAATTACCCGGCCTCACATTTGCTTGCGAGCGTAGCAGGGAGTGAGGTGTTAACACGGACAAATATATGTGTGAAAGAGGCTATTGACTACTAAATGGATAAAGATTTTCCATCAACAATGCATTCAGTGTCTATTGTTATGACAAAGCAGAAGCCGCCAGTGGCACTGATGACGTAACTCTTACATTATTGGTACTAGTAATAAATGGGACATATGCAGATACCATTATCATGTATATCGGAAACAGATAGGTGACGACATTGAAGCCGGAAATGTTCGTTACTCCATTAATTGGTGTCTCTGTTTTGCAGTTTGCAATAACAAGTGAAGTCGGTGGACTGAACGGTCTACGGATAGTTATCAATCGTTCTGATATAGGAAAATTAATTCACTGTAATCTTTAACGTATTGTCACTTGCTGCTGATATAGCGGTCACCAGTACGCATAGTGGTCACTACTGCTCATGTAGCGGCAACTAGGCCTACAGACCATAAAGCGGACATTGCACGGTCGTAGCATTGTCAAAAAAAAACACGTCGGAAATCGAAACAGGAATTTCGGTTCCTTTGCCACGTCGCACTCTTCTGTTCTAGTCACGAAGGCGGCGTCAACTCGTTTATGTTAACTGGCGAGGAAATGCTGAATTTGGTTATTGCCGTCTAGACAGTTTACTCGGCGTTGCGCATAGAAAGACGACAACGACGTGTGCTTTTTACTCTGTTCGAATAACAACCCATACAAACAGATTATAATATTTCTGTAATCGGTGTTTGTTCGCGTATGTTCGTGCGTGTGGGTATGCCGATAGTTATTTTGTTCTTATGGGTATAAAATGATCTCACGTTTAGTAGAATTGTGTTAGCTGTCCTGAGAAGAATTTGCTTTATTGTGTTATCGCGCGTGCATGTTGTGCAAATACGAACGTGCACTGTGTAACGACATATTGATTAGAACCGAAATAAAATTCGTTGAGTACTCATTCCGGGACTGTTCGTGTGTTCGTTTCGCGCTACATATCCGGTACAACGCGACTCATCAGAGCCAAGAGATAACGCAGGTGGTTATCGCATTCCGTCATGCGTCATCGGCATTTCTTGTGCGGCAGAAATGATGTTCGATTCCCACTGTCGGGGGCGAAACTATCGACTTTCGGATGAATTAAATACTACATGCTGTGACGACTTATATGCTATTCACCCCCGGATAGTTGTGTACGAGCCATCGTCGACTTAAGGATACTACACACTCTCGGAGGACTTAAATACAACGCACTATGGGGATGACTTTACTTCACTCACTCTCGGGGGATTTATATATTGCTCACACCCGGGGGGTTCATGTACTAGCCACCGTCGAACGAGTTAAATACTACCCACTCAATGGGACTTAAATATTACCCTCTCCCGGGAACTTATATACTTCCATTTTCGAAGGATTCATACACTACTGCGGGCTGCTTACAATGTATGTGCTTCATCAATGAATGCAAGTGTGTCTGTGACATACGCTTCTTTAGCACACCGCCTCTCCGTCTCCCGTACGCCTGCGTTCCCCTGCGTCCCGTTGAGCTGTTTTGAGAAAGACGTGTTTCCCGTAAATGTCAACGCGGCGCAAACTTACTCAATAATGAATGCCTAATTGGCGGCCCAAGCACATCTAGATTGACGGCCAACGAATCAGCATGACAGATGCCACCGAAACTACTTCCCGGAATACGTTTTGATCGATTCGTAACACCAAACCATTTACTCTCATCAGTACAATAAACGAGTGTCCGCACATTAGATTCATGAATTCTACTCGCATTTCAAGGAAAAGCGAATGAGTGTGTTCTTTTCAGAAACCCGGTAATTGTAGAGAAAGTATCCGTGTATAATTACACTACGTTAGGCCTAGCAGTTTTACACGACTAGCAGTTTGCTTGTGATGCAAAATTAAGTGTTGCTTGTGTAATGATAATATCCTCGATGGTCTATATGTATCCATTGATCATTTACTAGCATTGTCCGTAAACGAGCAATTGATAGTCACTATTTGTTTCTGCAAAGGGCCAGAAGAAAACTGCGAAATTCTGCAGTATTCCTTTCTACCCGGTGTCGCATCAGTCTAACGGAAATCTGCACATCTGCTTCCCGAAGTGGACAACGCAGACGAAGGATGCGATGCACGCACTATATCGTGTGTGACTGGGGCGAACAAAGCAGAATTACACAAACCAGTTAACATCATCAATGCGCTCCGTTGACCAGAATTTGGTTCACCGATTCGCCGAGGACCACTGCCGCAGCTACTGGAATAACATTTGATCCATTAATTCGCCCTGGACGTTGGCACCAGGAACTCAGGGCGGTGTTTGTCAACAGTTTTCATTGACTTTGTTTAACTAATTCACCAATACTTTAATTCCTCGTTTACTTGTGAGGATAACATATTTTGTTTATTGAAAGTGCTTCGGGACGTTTTATAGTTACGACGTGTTGTCCTATGACGTGTTATCCTATGACGCGTTATCCAACTAAACACGTCATAACTATAAAACGTCCGGAAGCACTTTCAATAAACAAAATATGTCAAGAGGAGTTAAAAAAAACCGTCCAACAAAACACCACGAACATATTCTAGGCAATCGCGCAAGAAGACTGATGAGATATATGACAATCTTATAAAGTCATCAAAGAAGAAGCAACAAAGATAGCACAAGCAAAGAATACAACGCTACTAAAGAAGATGAAGAAATAGAACAAGTTGGAAGAGCAAGACAGAAAAAAAGAAGAAAACTAGATTATCGAAAACGTCCAGAGGATGATCATCTGCTTGAACATGGATAATGGATATTGATTTAACTACAGCCAATACATCGATCCTTGAAACATGCGCACACTTCAACGAATACCTCAACAAATTCATATTTTACACCGTAAATGATTTTGAAATTTGACAGGCAAGTCCTGGTGACCTAGATGCACCTTCTACTGCAATATCAGAAGTGGATAAAGCATGAAGATTGATGAAGAACAACAATGCTCCAAGTATTGATGATCTAATTAGTAATGTGCTAAGGTCCACAGGGCAGATAGTAAAACAGGAGAAAACGACACTGTTCAATATCGAAATCATTTAAACATACATCAAAATACTTGAAGACTTATACACAGATGCAACAGCTACAAATCACCTTGACACAGAAGTGTCTCCAAAAATTGATATAGACAGATGAGTAAATCAAGAAAACCTGATCTCACTAAAACGTTTCACTGCCACCCCACTCGACGTCTTTACCAAGAGAGAATTATACACGAAATGCATAAATATCAATGGATAATCTTTAAATCTTGAGTTTGCAGATGACATTGCAGGAACTGAATGAACCAGATAATAAAAAAACAGAAGTATGCGAAAAGGTCAAGTGGAGCAACATCCTACAGTGGTCAAAGGTGAATTCGGCAATGGTTGCAACACAAGCAATTGACCAGTGACGAAGACGGTTGATGTGGAGGTCCAGCGATAAGACCCATCCTCCTGAAGCGTGTTGGTCCCTGACTGGTGCGGGTATTTCGTTGAAATCTTAGTACTTTGTACTGTCCCGGTCTAAACGCAGATATGTCACGCGTCTCAATATTGCACATTCGTGTGTAGCCGTCCGGGTCAATTTACTGTCCGGCATGAAATATGCTTCCCTTAACCTGCTTGTGGTTTGTACGGGTCCACGGCGTATCGTTTGTCATTGATCAAACATTGTTGATGGAAATTGAACGCAGTGCGTCCCCTGAAGCACTATATACACTGGCCTCCATCTGTCTCTTGTTTGTAATTCATCATGAATTGCTGATTGACAAAGTTGAGCACTACGACCAGAATCGATCGGATTTGATTAGTTGGCCCAGGAACTAACAACCAGCAACACAACACAGTTTCGTTCACATCTATCAAAATAATTTCGCAAATGTTAACGAGACATAAGTTTGCTTATGATTTATTTAACTTGTGTCGCTTGACAATTATGTACTAACAAATTATATGGCTCCATTCTCGGGTAACAAAATATCTCGCATGTCTTGTCTAATAAATCTGCAAGGATTCCGGAGAAATCACAAACTGGGTTGATGAAGTATCACCAGTATAATGCTATATTAATTAATTACTTAATTAAAAAATCGACAAAATGCATATATATATATATATATATATATATATATATATATATATATATATATATATATATATATATATATATGTATATATAATATTTCTAATTAAGTTAAAATTTCGTTGAATTTGGTTAATGGGTTAATGGGTGGTGATGTTTAAAAATTAGAAACCAGTTATGAATATTAGGCCACATATATTAGTTTTAAGAAGCAAACCAGCCTAGCAAAAATACGACACAAAGCTGCATAGAATGATTACAAAGAATGATTGCAAAGAATGATTACAAAGAATGATTACAAAGGTAGATATTAGCAACGTTTACAAAAATATCTACATAACTTATAAACATTTCTAAAAAATAGCAGGTGTTATCTTCCAAGTTATGAAAATATGAATGATAACACGCAATATATGTTAACACAAAATTTAGTATATACAACGATGGAGTGTTACTTAGGTATGAACGATAGAGAAGTTTACTGAGCAGTGTCCATTTTGATTTGCAGCATGTGGTTGGGTGGATACGAGACCATTGGAATAATTTGTAACGCACGAATTTTCATTGTTTTCATTCAATATAAGTCTTGAAAAAACAATAGCTATGAAGTATGAAGAAATCATGGAATATGCGTGGCTACGATTGAAGGCGGGGGAGAGCAAGCTGTTTTATAATGATTAGGAAAGCGGTGACTGTAATAGTTTTCCCAGTTGATTGCGGCAACAAAGTAAGAGGGGGACGAAGCAATCTTAAGGTAGTTCTTGTTTGAATGTTTGAACGTGCTTTTTTCCAAAGAGGAACATAATGTTTGAACAAACAATATTGACTGCGAAGTATATAGACGTGTTCCAACAGCATGTCAGTAATATAAGAGTAAGTCAGTAATAAAAGAGTAAGTCAGTAATATAAGAGTAAGCAGAATTAGCTCACGATACATGCTTTATGCCCCGTAGTTATAGAAGAAGTAGATATAGAAGAAGTAGTTATAGAAGTTATAGAAGAAGTAGTTATAGAAGAAGTAGTTATAGAAGTTATAGAAGAAGTAGACATAGAAGAAGTAGTTATAGAAGTTATAGAAGAAGTATATATAGAAGAAGTAGTTATAGAAGTTATAGAAGAAGTAGTTATAGAAGAAGAAGTTATAGAAGAAGTAGTTATAGAAGAAGAAGTTATAGAAGAAGTAGATATAGAAGAAGTAGTTATAGAAGAAGTAGTTATAGAAGAAGTAGTTATAGAAAAAGTAGTTATAGAAGAAGAAGTTATAGAAGAAGTAGATATAGAAGAAGTAGTTATAGAAGAAGTAGTTATAGAAGAAGTAAGTAGTTATATAAGCAGTAGTTATATAAGAAGAAGTTATAGAAGAAGTAGATATAGAAGAAGTAGTTATAGAAGAAGTAGTTATAGAAGAAGTAGATATAGAAGAAGTAGATATAGAAGAAGTAGTTATAGAAGAAGTAGTTATAGAAGAAGTAGATATAGAAGAAGTAGTTATAGAAGAAGTAGTTATAGAAGAAGTAGTTATAGAAGAAGTAGTTATAGAAGAAGTTATAGAAGAAGTAGTTATAGAAGAAGTAGTTATAGAAGAAGAAGTTATGGAAGAAGTAGATATAGAAGAAGAAGTTACAGAAGAAGTAGTTACAGAAGAAGTAGTTATAGAAGAAGAAGTTATAGAAGAAGTAGTTATGGAAGAAGTAGTTATGGAAGAAGTAGTTATGGAAGAAGTAGATATAGAAGAAGTAGTTATAGAAGAAGTAGATATAGAAGAAGTAGTTATAGAAGAAGTAGATATAGAAGAAGTAGATATAGAAGAAGTAGTTATAGAAGAAGTAGTTATAGAAGAAGTAGTTATATAAGAAGTAGTTATAGAAGAAGTAGTTATAGAAGAAGTAGTTATAGAAGAAGAAGTTACAGAAGAAGTAGTTACAGAAGAAGTAGTTATAGAAGAAGAAGTTATAGAAGAAGTAGTTATAGAAGAAGTAGTTATAGAAGAAGTAGATATAGAAGAAGTAGTTATAGAAGAAGTAGATATAGAAGAAGTAGTTATAGAAGAAGTAGATATAGAAGAAGTAGTTATAGAAGAAGTAGTTATAGAAGAAGTAGTTATAGAAGAAGTAGTTATAGAAGAAGTAGCTATAGAAGAAGTAGTTATAGATGAAGTTGGGAATTACGCGCCACTTCGTGTAAGGTCAGTAGTATGTAAGTTATAACAAATAGTAAGCCGTATTTCTTTGTTGAACATTAGTTAGTGCATCAATGTAAAGATACATAATTGAGCAGTCATTAAAACTAATTTTCATGTTTAACATATCAGTTTTTAAGATGTCTTTATAGAATCTCTCTTCCATGTCGTACAAAATATGCAGGCTTCAAAGACATAATGTAGCAACTACAGGGGGTGAGTTGACGTCAGCTAAAAGTAACGCTTTGTCCACAACTGCTAAGATGTTGCCTGCCCACCATTGTCTTATGTGGGTGTTCGCTATTTCGCTTGTTTAATTTCGTTCAGTCCATCGAGAAGAAACCACGGTGCGGCCACCCACTTGACGGAATTGTGATTGGCTCAACACTCCATTTGATGTGCACTGTTATCCATTTACATTATTGCTCATCTATGTTAATGCTTCTGTACTTTATACTTGTCAGCCAATACTACGTTAATGACGTGTGGCATCTCCTCATTGTCGATAAGTCGTTACGAAAACACGTTGGTATTATCGCCCAGCACGCTCATGAATCATTTATCGTGAGCGAGGCACATTGTAATGCAGTGGTCGCGCCCTACGCTATCCGAAACACGGCGAAGACTTCCCAGCAATGCAGACCGTACTATTCCACACTGTATGTAAATAGTGGGGGCGTTTCCGTGTTGAATGTGTGTTGTGCCAAGCTTATTTATAGTAATGCCGATATTTACGACATTGCTGACAGAATGTATGTTCCGTCTGGAATTTTACGATAACCGGACCGAATGTCTTATCGTAATATCGCTCAATAATGTCAATAACAGTAAACAATAGTTGTGCCATTAAATGCCGAGTCATAACCGGAGACTATATGGCAGTCCAATGTAGTAAAATAAATGTTTGCCATAAAAAGAAAACCAATACAAAAGTGCGACAGTAAGTAATGGTAGATTATTTCTTCCGGCTAGAATATCAATTCTAAAGCCACGAAGTAGTATTATTTAATATTCGTCAGAAGCGATTAGCTATTATCTCGACCCGGCTATGTGTATTAAGATACAATTTTACGACAGCCGAGTTCCGAAATAGTCGGAACCGGAACCGGAAACCCGTACACATTATTTGAGTCTGATCACTTTATTGCACCGTGTGCAGCGAGTGATAGGTAGTATTCCCATTTCGTTATATCATAAGCGGCTGTTGCAGGCAATTTGAACCACAAGAAGCACATCTGGTTAGAAATACGAATCGATGATGATTAATCTGTGTTTTTGTGTTTTGCCATGCAAGTAATATTGGACGCGCTTTTGTTGAAATGAAATGCCAGTGTTAATCAACAGAGACATGTGATACGAACAAGTGGCTTTGTGTTGATTGCAGTTTTTCCGAGTAGCTATATTTTATAGCGACGTTAGAGCCGTTGAAACTGCACTCAGCAGAACAGACAAAACGATAGGTACTGAGACATCAATATTATAATTTTTTAATAACAAGCAACACAAAATACACTAGTTATAAAAAAAACCGTAACACTTATGTCGACAATACGCTTAGGAATTGATATTCCTATTGTAAATTATTATGATAATTATTAGTATTATGATAATTATTATTAATTTTATAAATAGTATAAATATGATAACTATAATTAATAAAATTATAAATATTAGTAATAGTAAAATAATATTATTATGCACCGCATAGTTGAAGCTTTATCACGCTATGTTTAACTAATTCAAATAGTGACTTACGACTTATTTACAAAATGATTATTCTTTCATATTAATTATCGTAATACCATTTCTTTCCCAAGGTTAAAACAGCGGCTGTAAAAACTTGCCATATCTTATAAATGCTACCGCGATAAACTCGTGTGGAAATTTCGGGTTTTTTGTGAACATTATTACAGTACTGCTTTAAATGGAGTGTCATCTAAGATAGGCTGAATATTTTTTTGAGAAAGTATAATACCATTATCTATGTTCTCAGCTTAAGTCATATTGAAACTACGTTGTTATCTCTTTACAACATTACATAAAAAGAACCACATAATTAAACATATATTTGGTCATGTTTTCTAGATCTTGTGGCATGACAAAGTATTTTTAGGTCTAGAGTCGCATGAATTGGCAGTAATATTTATCAGATGATGATGTAGAATGCAATGTTATAGCGATGTTGTTATATTCGTAAAACTCCATTTGTTTCTGTTGATTGATCAGATTTGGAAAATCGCAAATTGATAAATTGATGCTAAACTACCCATAAAATATTTACTGGAGTGGATGGGTGAAAAACAGCTTTTTTTTTAAACCTGGTGACTCAATTTCTATGTGCTGGTAATCCATTTATCTTTGTTTGATTTGTTCTAAGGTCCTTGGAAATGCGAGTTTTGATCTTTACAGTTATGACTCCTTAGCATTGTTTCAATAAAATATCACGTTTGGCGGGCCATCAAATCCGAACCGCTTGAGCAAGACATGCTTCAAAGCAAAGGCACTTTGATTTGGCACATATTTAACATTGATCGAGGAAATATTCTACCGTTCCGCCGAAAGAACCAGATCTTATCTTTATGTAGGTCTATTTTCTCCAACATCTAAACCTACACCAGACAGTCGACATCAGTACGGTAGCTTGACCTGTTCATATTTGATTAACTGGGGATAGACAAAACAAATACGCAAAAATAAATTTTCTTCGAAACTCTAAAAAATAACAAGTGCAGCATATCCGCTCAATAACCAGTTGTCTTGCTACGTACTTCCGGGTTGAGACCGGCCGCTCGTGTTGGAGGGGTCTCGCGACGTAGATGCATGAAGCATTGCCCACAGTTGCCAATTCAGCGTTCGTGAGATAACATTTGATAGGTGCGGTCGACATGGGATTGGATTCTCGTACGTCATCAAGAGATATTTGCGACATCGTACGGAATGTTCGTACGCAATGATGGCATGTCCTGTTTTCATATGAATCAGTTGTTATAGAAATGTATGGAAGATACGTAGCAAGGTACGTGCATATCTTATCTTCTTTACAACATTATAAAATCGAGTGACAATCTGATAAAACAACAAAAATCATGTAAAAACATTTGTCGTGATAACTTGTTGATAGTTTGGAATGAATACGTAGATAGATTGGTTCTCAGCGCCATCAATCTGTTTATTGTGAATACCAATGCTATGTATTAAGCGTAGTGACACCGCTGTGTGAATCATACACATCTGTGCAGCGTCATTCAGAAGTTGGTGTCAAAACACGAATGTAAGCGTCAAATTTATCAGAAACTGTAAACGAGTGACATTTGTGCTCTCGACAAACGACCGCTTCGTGTCCACCGTCGTTTTGCTGGCTTCAAATATTCGAATGTTTTTTGAAAAATATAACTGTCAACATAATATCGAGTCGTTTTTTTACATTTCACACAGTCAACATTGGATACCACGCTCCATGCTCTGTATGCTTAATTCCACAAAACGTTATTTTAAATAAGACAATAAAGTAATCATGCATTCAAACACGATTTTGTATATATATATATATATATATATTTTTATATATATATATATATATATATATATATATATATATATATATATATATTTATATATATATAATATTATATGTAATCATCATCAACACAGTATAAAAAGTCTAAAATCGCACACAAGTTTTTTGTAAGCCAGGATGCGCCTCACCCCATATGATAAAGCAATCTTGAAGAGGAACATCGATCAGTCGACGTATAGAGCAGACTTTTGTTGCTGCCTGTGCGGATCTTAATAGAGCACCATACACATGGGTGGCATCTGACCTTGCGAGCATTAATGCGATTAGGCATCCGATGTTCCGTGATTCGATAAGATTAATCGTAGATAAATGGAACCAAACACGACTTTGGCGATATCAATGAGCCGTGAGTGTGTGGAAACATCGCGTATCGAGTAATGTTTGCGTGCGCCGGAGCTACGTGCATCCTTCCCACTGTGACAGTCTCCCCGTGGCGCCAGACGCTGTTCTACTAGTGTTACCACAATTCTTATTGTTTTATCATCATCATCAACACCACCACCACCACCACCACCACCACCACCACCACCACCACCACCACCACCACCACCACCACCACCACCACCACCATCATCATCATCATCATCATTCATCATCAACCCGAACAAGATATTCACAATGCCCATATATACTATATCTTGGTGGCACGTTGCTGGACGTCTCGAATGGTGTGCGGTGCCCAGATAATATTGCCATAGTCGAGGTCACATTCTGGCGGCGGTTGTCGTCTCTGTTCATCTCCAACGTCGTTGGAGATGAACAGAGACGTCGGCACGGCCACCCTGAATCCGATCACTTGGTGACGATAAAGCAGGGCTGTGATTTCCAGCGACATTTGCGGTCGTTGAATTACTGCACATCATAGAACACGTTCAAGGTCATATAACACGTGGTTGGTTAGTTATGAGTCTAATAGACCGACGTCTTCTAACACACGAAAATGGACTTTCAATTGTTATGAGTCTATTAGACGTCTTCTAACACACGAAAATGGACATTCAATTGTTATGAGTCTATTAGACGTCTTCTAACACACGAAAATGGACTTTCAATTGTTATGAGTCTATTAGACGTCTTCTAACACGCGAAACTGGACTTTCAATTGTTTTGATTCTTCAACTTCAATTGTTTTGATTCTTCAACAACTTATCTGTCGAGGAATCAAAACAACGACAGTCCGTTTTTGCGTGCTAAGAGTTAGTATAATATACACGTGTCACACCAACCACGTGGGGCAAATCAAAATGAACTTCTATTGTTTTCACTCTTCAACAACGATGTGTAACAAATATAGCTATCGGTCCTATTATAAGTTAAAAAAAGACGACAGTTATGAAGTTATGAAGAAATCATAAAATATGTGTGGCTACTACTGAAGACTTCCGGATGTTTGTCTATTCTGTTTTGAAGCAGACGATGCCATTTTCAGGCAACAGACTTCCTCTATTGTATCTGCGTGATCGAGATGTTGGTATAATGCCGACCAGTACCTTATGCAACTTTTGGCATATCTAACATGTGTTGGCGATGTAATTGGTGTTTCGGGTAACTGCGCAGAAAATGTGACGATGTTGTGCACATTTGATTAAGCGTAGCTATCAAAACGAGAATAACTACTTGACTCAGTTGTATAATACAGACAGTGGTGGAAATACAGACAGTGGTGGAAATGTGAACGAATAGTCTTCGCGCAATAGCAGCGTGGCTGAATGCTTCCCAGAGAAGTTGAGATGGCCTTGGAATGAACAGGTCTGCCAGGGGGTGAAGTGTAAAGCGGTTTGAACAGTCCCAAGGATTGGATACCGCGCTATATAAGAAGGTACCTTTTAAAATCGCTCTTTGGGAACGCGGCCAGAGGTGGTGACGTCACAAGTCTTTTTTGACGTCACAATCTTGTTTACTGTTCCGTGTTAATCTGATTGTGGAGAGATTCTACGTAAGTACAACCGTGTGAACATTACGTGGAATGCCACCAAAGCACATAACATATCACTATGAAAAGGCATTGCCAGCAGCGAATTCGTTGTTGTTACAAACCATGACATTTGCAGAAAATATATACATTTACACAACACATATCGATGTTATCTTGATGTGGTTGACGTTTTTTGATGAAGAAGTTTAATGATATTTTTGTTTATGTTCGCCGTATTCGCTAAGTGGCAGGCTTTTTTTTACTCATGCGAGCTTAGTAAATAGAACATAGATAGCAAGTATATTATTGTTATTATTAAATTAAAACCTAAATAATCTAGCCTAAATGTACTTATGAACGCAGAACAGCCTTATTCAATGCCAACGTAGCAATCTAACTAAATCTAAATTCTGGGATTGCGCCGTGCAAACAGCAGGTAAAGCCATCCAGACATTTGTATGCGAGAGTTGTAGCAATTGAGTCCTCAAGTCCGGATGTGAGACGACCTGGGCTGAGGTTCAGGCGGATAGTTTTATTTTTGAGTGTAGGGGATGTACGAGGATGAAGGGACTAGAGGTGGAGATGAAACAGTTGAGGCAGCGCGTTGTGGCATTGGTGAGAAGGGAAGAGGTGGTTTGTGCCAGTGGATCCGGTGGGGAGACAGTGGATAATAAAGTGGGGGAAGGCGATGAGAAAGATGCTGGGGAGAGCTCACCTCAGCATGGGAGGAGGCTGAGAGGAGGGCGGAAGGAGACAGGACGTGTGGAGACGGATCGTATGGAGACGGGAGGCACTGAGACGGGAGGGAAGAAAACGGCAGCGAGGGGGATGGGAGGGAAGGCGACGGGAGCGAAGGCATCAGGAGTGAAGGTGGCAGGAGAGCAAGATAGCCAGGAGACGGGAGGGAAACGTGACATGTTGATGGGCGAGAGGGAGATAGACAACACGCTGCCGGGTGACACGACTGCAGGAAAGGCGACGCGCGGGGAGGAGAGCGAGGGTGTTTGTGGGGGATTCGATAGTGAGGAAGTCTGACAGAATGCTAAGCAAGGGGGGCGACGTGGTGGTTTGTTTTCCAGGGGCAAAATAGAGGCCATCACCGAGAGGGTGGATAAATCGTGGGTCCGATGAAGGGAGGATATATTTTAGTAGACGTAGGAACTAACAACGCGGAGAGAGACTTTACAACTGCCATAGTTAGGAAACACAGGCAGTTAGTCAGAACACACAAGCAGACACGGGTTGAGCAGGTAATTCTATAAGATATCAGGGATTTTACCAGTAATGAGAAGCAGGGGTCAGGGAAACTGAACTTACCGGAGTATGGCAATTAACACGCTGACATGTGTATATAAGGGATAGGCTTCATCTAAGTGGAAAGGATGCAGCAGTGATTGTGGATGAAACATCAGCAGAAGTCGACAGTGGCATGGATAGCATAAAACATATTTTTGGTTGCAAACATTGTTTAAACTAGAAGCGCAGGGGGGTGTACTTAGAGGTGCCACCAGTCCATACAAACCAGTACAAAAAATTCCAGATGCTACATTTCAGGAAGCTAAATCGGACTATTTACGGCAGTTAATTGTAACTCCAAAACTGGTAGCTAAGAAAATAAAGGCAATGAAGGATAATAAATCACCTGGAATGGATGGAATTCCTCCAAGACCACTGAATGAAGCAGTAGAACTAGTTAGCATACCATTTGCAAGGGTGTTTAACTTGTCATTAAAAGAAGGAGTGGTTCCTCTTGAATGGAAAAAAGGAAATATCATGCCATCATTTAAAATGGTTCCACTATTTAAAAGGGTTCGAGAAATAAGTCAGCAAATTACAGACGAGTGAATTTAACATCAGTGATTTGTAAATTATTAGAAAAGTTAACTAAATACCATATGGTGGACTTCCTTGTTAGGTATACATTATTAAATCAATCTCGACATAGATTTCTTGTAAAAAAAACGCCTAAAATAATGTGGTTTAACAACCCTAGAGACAAGGAGGTTAAGAGGTGATCAAATTGAAGCTTTTAAGATATTAAATGGGTATCAAAATATTGATAGAAATATTTTTTTCTCAACCAAGAAAAATAGTAGATGAAGTAACAATAATAAAGGATAAATGTAGATTGGATATCAGGAAGTACTCGTTCTCACAGAGCAATAATAGTAGATGAAGTAACAATAATAAAGGATAAGTGTAGATTGGACATCAGGAAGTACTCGTTCTCACAGAGCAATAATAGTAGATGAAGTAACAATAATAAAGGATAAGTGTAGATTGGATGTCAGGAAGTACTTGTTCTCACAGAGCAAAATAAATGAACGGAATAAATTATCTACATACTGTGTAACTGCTAGCAGCGTGAATATGTTTAAAAACAAGGTTGACACATATATCTCAGGAAGTCGGGTTATACATAGATGAAAAATGTTGGACTCTCGATAAGCCAATGCCTTCCTTGTCCACTTGCCATTTGGGTCTATGCCATTGATGAAAATCTTGCTAAATGTTGTTGTTACTCCGCCGTGAAACAAGGCATTGCAAGCGGCATCACAATTATGTACTTTGTTTGCATTGCGGAACAATAGTTCATGTGTCAGTGAAGGCAACTGCATATCCATTAAAGTAAGTCGACTTTTTCACAAAATGTATAAAGGAAGAATTGAATGTTATCGAAACATCAGTCCATAATCACCCAACGTGTTTTGCATGTTTTACGTGAAGTGCATGACTCAACAACTTATATAACGAGACAAATATAAACAAAACTGGTAAATATTTAGAAAACCCATTATGTTCCATAACAAAATTACGACCGCAACAAATGTATGGATGAACACAACGGCGACACTGTGTGATTAGCAGATTGCGTGCTCCCTCGTATTGGTCAAAACGCATCAGATCACAGCGGCGAAACACAATCAATTCACTTTCAAAAACGAACGTTTGCAGAGTTGCTTTCCTGTCTCTCATATCAGAGTTATGACATATCAGCAATCTCATAAATGGAAATCAATAAGTTATTACTGCGACTTTGGCAGCTGCCATTTACTTTATGACGTACGTGCAGCCAGCGTCCAGACAGCCAGCTGCTTCCGATCTAACAATTGGCACAATCCCAGCATCTAGAAAATAAGTAGTGACACAGTTCGTAAGACATGACAAGGCAGCTGCACTGCATAGTATGACAACGCCAAAAGTTCTCAGAGATAGTGAATGAAGAAATTAAAGCAGGCATGTGTAAAGAAAATTTACCATGAATTTTTTACCAAGGTTACTACATCAAACCAGCGAAATCACCGACCTATCTTTCTGGAGCGATGAATGGAGAGTTTTACGTTGATACACAACTACATGGAATTTTATTTATGTCAACGGCTGGCAGCGAGGTGTAGAATCCAACTCAACAAAATGTGTTCGGTGGTTGGCCGTTTGCCATTAGTGATTGGATCTTTAAAGAGTTAAGAAGCAGCCAACTTCCATCAGTTGCCACGTTCATTGACATCAAGAAAGTGTTTACACTGCTGAATTGCGAATTCTTGTTTGCATTCTTTTAATACCGTGGAA
This sequence comes from Lamellibrachia satsuma, assembly GCA_033239005.1. Lineage (NCBI taxonomy): Eukaryota > Metazoa > Annelida > Polychaeta > Sabellida > Siboglinidae > Lamellibrachia > Lamellibrachia satsuma. The sequence goes on along the minus strand of BSQZ01000017.1, from coordinate 339,692 downwards.
TTCCTGAATTCCACTGTGGTATTTAAAACAAACACCATGAAAAAAACATTAACTGGTCTTGACTTCCCATATGACATTTGTTTCCCGAAATCAATTATTCTATGCGTAGTGGATCTGATTATCAGTGTTGGAATAATGTATTTGCGATGCGAAACATCTACATCTGCCAATCTCATTTTGCCCGGATGTAACAGAGATAACTCGTAATGACTCATCTCATTGGCTGATGCCGCCACTACCTGTCTTGTTGGTATCCGCCTTCAACTACTGTCATCAATGCCTATGCTCCAACGTGTAATCCAGACAAGAAGAAATAAATCGGTTATCTATCACATAATATTCAACAACGCGGATGGTGAAAAACATTACCTCCAAGTGAAAAGGAGGTAATGTTTAACGCAACGGGACAATTCCAATGCAAGGTTAGTCTTAGACCAAAGTGCGTGGCCATCGTCGCGCAACATTGGTGAAATCAACGACAAAGCCTGCACGACATTGAACTTTGTGCCACGCCGCATGCGTCCATTGCAAGCAAACTCGTTCTTTGAAGGCAACACCGCACGCGATATACATGATTCGGCCTCTGGCACCAGTTGGAATGCATCATCAGCAATCGACGCAATCTACTCAGAGTACTACAAACACGTAGACATAGGCCTACTTCTAACTCACTGATAGCTACACATCCACTCGTTCTGTTCGCCAGCAGCAAGAATACTGCCCACATCAAGACACAGCTTCCGGCCGCGTATTAGCAACACGGACACAACAAGTCAAGTTAAGAACCCGCGAATGGTTTCAAAGAAATGCCGACAGTGCGACACTGTTTTAGTAGAGTCACGCATCTGTGAGGCAACTGTCGGCAAGAAAAGTATCCGGAACAGAACTCGCATTTTATATTTATTACGATGAATTGCTGCTAGAATGCGGCATAGATGGGACATAATCTCATAGCTGTAAGGTCTGCATAGGTGCAGAAGTTTGACAAACACATTGGAAATCAATACAGGATCGACCTTTGCCGGGAGGTAAAGGCATCTTCAACACAGGTAGTCTCCATGCTACTTACAACAAGGCGCTGGATGGTAGCTTAGTGTGATTTCCGACAAGCAAGCAGCTTTCACGCTCGTTTGAACGTTATATTATTTCGTAGACAGAACTCAATGCACTAATTTGAACAACCTGGACGAGGCCACGCCGGACGAACTAATTAAATCCTTACATTCCCAGGCGAGTGGAAATGCTCCAGAAATGAACGGCATTCCGGTCCAAATTGTCAAACATTCAAAGGTCAGCGTACAACTGTTCCTCCGTGACCTACTACATCTACACGGACAGGGAAGGTCAACATGCGGAAGTCTGACATCACCGAGGAGTGTAACGATACACGCGCCGTGGGGATAGTAGCATCCAGTGCGAACAGAAATCATAATCCTTCGCATGTGTGGACATCACTAATGCAATTGATTAAACAGAACAGAACAGAAAGTTTATTTCTGTTCATAATTTGTTTACATCAATGTAAGCGTATACACATATAAGCAGATGCATACACATATGTACACATGTACTTATAACATACAACACATACATACACATTTTGTTACAAATAAAAGTAAACATGTAATTAATTTCGACGTTGTCGGTTGCCCATAATAAGACAAAATTGTTGCTGTCATAGGAGCCACCCCATTTAAGTCAAAATGTATTAAGTCCTTTTACAAGGTGTCTCTCTCATATGTTTGTATGTTTTCTGGCTGTATATGTTTTGTGTACGAATGCCCATGTGTCTATGTGCTAATTGTATATCGTAGTGTTTTCGAGGGGTTGTGTTTTGAACTTACTACAACGGTGTCAACACCACACAATATACTGTAGTACTAGGTGAACTGCCTAGCCTCGAAATGGCATTCCATTATCTTGCGCAGGACAATTTCCAACAGGAATGTGACGTCAATAAAAATTAACCTTATCTCACAGAGATATGACGTATTAAGTGTTATATACTACTACTACTACTACTACTACTACTACTACTACTACTACTACTACTACTACTACTACTACTACTACTACTGCTTCTGCTGCTGCTACTACTACTACTACTACTACTACTACTACTACTACTACTACTACTACTACTACTACTACTACCACCACTGCTGCTGCTGCTGCTACTACTACTACTGCCACTGCTTCTGCTGCTGCTACCTACTACTACTAACCTACTACTACTACCACCGTCTGCTGCTGCTACTACTACTACTACTACTACTACTCTACTACTACTGCTGCTGCTGTCGCTGCCGCACTGCTACTGCCCTGCTGCTGCTGCTGCTACTACTACTACTACCAACTACTACTACTACTACTACTACTACTACTACTACTACTACTGCTTCTGCTGCTGCTACTACTACTACTACTACTACTACTACTACTACTACTGCTGCTGCTTCTGCTGCTGCTACTGCTACTGCTACTACTACTACTACTACTACTACTACTACTACTACTACTACTACTACTACTACTACTACTACTACTACTACTACTACTACTACTGCTGCTGCTGCTGCTACTACTACTACTTCCACATTTCTGCTTAACCCTTTTAAAACGCATACCTACTTCCGATGGTGCTGCGTGAATAGGTAATTGTCTAGATTGTCTTGTTGTGTTGAACATATTTTAAGCATCTTTAAATTTAATTTAAATTTAAACATACTGTAAAAAATCGAAGGCAGAAGACCACATTTATATTTGCAGATAAACGTTTGAATTTAATACACATGTGATTACCTAAACATTGGGCAAAAATAGGCTCGCTGAACTTTTATAATAATGGAACGATTGGTTTCAAGAGCCGATCGATGACATTGCATCGCGTGGGGGATTGTGAAACACATGTCTGAAACACGTGCACTTGGATTGTGAAATATTCGAAATACACACGTCTATGTGCTGAGTAGAGACAGTGGAGGTTGTATCAGTACAAGTCGGTGCAGCTTCTGTCATGTTTGATTTTACTTCCTCTACGTCTTCGGCACTTTCAACAGTCAGCCTTACACGGCGCTTACTGCATTATATAGTTTTCTGCTGCATGACCTCGCTACAAGTTACAAACTTGTTAGCATTCCTCAATATGTCGCCCTGCTCCTATAGTCGACAAGGAAATGCACCGCGTTACTCCCGTTAGCTGTCTTGTTTAAGAAATATGCAACTTGCTTTATTTTAAGTTGCTAAGTTCTTGCGGTGAACTGCATTAAAAAAACATGTTGATATATTTTTTGAAAGTTATATACGGAATACGTGGCACTCGGACTCTGTGGAAAAACTACCATATTTGGGGTTGGATGAACTGTTGCCCCATATTGTGGGAACCCCTCAGAGTCTGCATAGGGATTTCTGTCAAGGAGGGTGCATGTTTCTCTTAGCCTATTCTGATGTCAATAAGCGTAATACTAAGCGTGACTATTTATTTCGACAAAGGTTTTGCTGATCATTTTCATATAAACGCAATCATTATTCCCATTACTCAAGGAGAGGCACGTTAGATAGGTGTTAATCTGCGTTAATAGGATACAGTGACGCTGCCATTAATAAAGTGTATTCATAATTAATTCGCTAGCAGTGTTGCCGTATCTTCGTGTTTTTATTAACGCGTGCACATTCTTGGTGCAACGTTGATTCAGCTAATATCGGCAGATGTTAGTACGTTATCTTCCTCTTCAGGGGTGTGACAGATATCGTTGGCTCTCACGACCTTTCAGGCAACACCCCCGGTTGTTATCAGCAGTTGACTGTCATTCACTGCATTTCCAAACACATTTCTTCAAACTGTCGATGCATTTTATTCCTTGCCTGCTATTTTGTAGTAAAAATCAACCCATTACAGCTGCCAGTAGAACGATTATAGTAATATATCTTATAGGTTAGCTTAGGTGGGATTCAGGAAATTTTAGAAGTTACGTGCAAAAATATGCATTCGTAGGTCACATTATAAGATAATTGTTATTCCCCTGTATAGGAACATTTATTCCCTTGGAGTAGGAGAAACAAGGAACATGTGGCTACCATTTCCTTTCATAGAACAGGTGCTAACTAAGTTGGCAAGTTGTAAGACATGTTTATGAAACGGCTGGGTTGGCCCCAGGACTAGGCGGAATCACGACCCCGTTGTCTAGAGGTGTGCATGCACTAAGACGCACTAACAGCGCTTGAACAAATTTGTCTGGTACATAGGAAATACATGACAGCTGACACACGTATGCGGAAACATTAATCAGTGCCTGAATAGGATTGAACGTAGAATTCGGCAGGCATATCACGTACACGGGTTAACACGTTGACTTTGAATCATTGAACGTGACGATCGATTAGTCAACGTGACTATATCGTTAGAATGAGTTTGCACGGGTCAGGCGGTCATCGTGGCGTGCACCCACTGAGTGATTATCTATGCTATAAAGTAGTTTGCGACTTTGTCTATATGTTTCCTCATATCTCCGTCAGTTTCGCACGGTTGACATATTGAAGGCGTGCCCGGGGGCCTTGTGGCTGTTTTGTACATTAATCATGTTTTAGAATTCCCCCGATTCACCCGGTGGTGGGAGATTACGAAGGAACGTCACACGTCCACATAAGTTCCTTTGTACGGTACGAATGCTTCGTGAAACCGGCAGTTACAGGGTCTAGGCCCCTACATGTTTTGGGGGCAGGAAGTTCTCATTAACATTGGTATTACCCTACCAAAACTTGTACTCAGCTGTTGCTGTGGTCGCCTTTCCTCTCGTGCAGCACCGTGTAACACTAATAGTATATTATAAAACAAATTCACGTTAGATATTTGGTAGCGCTTGCTTTATTATCGTCCACATTGCCACGGCATAATTTTGTAAACGACATTTGTAAAACAGGAAATAATTTCCAAAATAATAGCCTAATTTATAGCGCGCTTATTTATTCTGCTAACCTATGCATCCTGCTGCAATATGCAAGCATACTTTGTGCATTTATTCACTCGCAACTTGAAGCTGCCTCGACTTGAACTGGCTTGCACATGCGCAATTATCTGCGACTCATCATGGAATACTAAAATTCGCTAATTTCTTCTTTTGGCTAATGTAGAAGACGAGGCGCCAGCGGCATCAACACGATCTTGACAGGAAGACGTCCGTAGCCCGGTGGCATGGTAAGCCACGACGACCGCGGTGTTCTCCTACTGCAGCCGTCGTCCGCTTTCACAGCCGTCGGGACAGTGCATGTTCTCCTCCGCCTGTTCCGCCGTTGTGGCTGGATCACTGTTAGAAGGGCACCTCGCCTCAGACCGTGCGCCATGGGTGACCCGACCAGGAGTACGAGGCTCTATATGCCATAGCTCGGAGGTTCATCCAGTAACCAAACCTTTCCTCCACGTCAAGGTCGCGATCAAGACGTTGCTACAGCGCCTATGTTCTCAGAAACTCGAGGTCAGAGGCGTAACAAATCAGCATGTCTAAGCATTACAATCAGAAACGGCGACGCGCAAGTCATCAACAGAACAAGGGACCACCGAGGATTTTGGGAGGAAATGCAATTTCGAATAAAGTCCGAGTTAACTTTTATGCGGTTGACGAACTGCCCAGCAGGAACAAAAGAAAATGGAGATTCGATCCGGACGCATCACGAACAGCTTTTGTGTATAATGTTCCCGTTTTCTTGTCGTGCATTACAAGATGGCGCCGCGTCAGAGATCTGCGTCTTCCGCGTCGTCTTCATCCGTTGAAATCTTCGCAGCTGGTGTCGTCCGCCGAGCAGGTCTTGCAGACGCAGGCGACGGCATCAAACACTTCGGCGTACGGCTCGGGGTGAGCGGGGTGGCAGTGACGCAGGCGATAGGATCGACTCTGACGGCCGCTGTACGTGCACACCGGGTGGCTGCTCTGTTTGTACGGCGGCTCGTAGTCGGCGATCTGTAAAACCGAACATGATGACGTCATACACATTATGACGTCATGACATAGCATAATCTTGATAAGGGTCACCTTTCTGCTGCGAATTAATTTATCTTCACTCATCAACAATACCGAAAACAATTATTTAGAAAATAAATGGATTAATTAAGACACGTATTATTAATAAATTAGAGCTAGGTTCCCATAATTAAAGGTGTGGGTATTAATCATATATGCGCGAAGTCTTCATCGGAAACGTGGGCGATATCTTGGTTTTGTCACAGGAAATCATGGTAATTATAGGTAATTGTAATTATATCCGAACGATGCGAAAGTTTGATGGGGAAACGTGCTCATGTCCGTAAAGTCTAATATCATTTCATAGAGCAGCGAGCGATGATGGTAAAGGCCTCGAATTATCACATGGTGACTGTGCACAGGAAGGAACCCAACACGCCGCAGATATCGTATCCTGGATTATTCATTGGTTGATCCAGGGCTAAGTTAATATTCAATGTGAAAACGAATGTGATGTCAAGTTGGTAAGTCGTATGCGGAAACGCGAGCATGTTGCTTATCAAATACGAGCGGCCGTTACTAAGCGATACAAATGATAACTTAGTTTGCAATTGGCCCATCAGGGCCCGCTTTTGAAGAATGTATGCGGGAAAGACTCACTGCAATAATTGGCCCATTAGGGTCAGCTTTTGAAGAATGTATGCGGGAAAGACTCACTGCAATAATTGGCCCATTAGGGTCCGCTTTTGAAGAATGTATGCGGGAAAGACTCACTGCAATAATTGGCCCATTAGGGTCCGCTTTTGAAGAATGTATGCGGGAAAGACTCACTGCAATAATTGGCCCATTAGGGTCCGCTTTTGAAGAATGTATGCGGGAAAGACTCACTGCAATAATTGGCCCATTAGGGTCAGCTTTTGAAGAATGTATGCGGGAAAGACTCACTGCAATAATTGGCCCATTAGGGTCCGCTTTTGAAGAATGTATGCCGGAAAGACTCACTGCAATAATGTTTGGTCAACTACCTTCAACAGAACTTTAGTTTCGCTTATAACAGCGAAACGTCGGACGTGTTCGTAATACTTTCGTTTTGCTATCAATTGAAGTGGGCGTGTAATCGTCTAAAATAAAGGTGTTTTGTTGGTTAATATATTAATCACTCTTAATACAAACACTTTATTGCGAACGCAGTAAGATCGTCGGAAGTTGTGCTGTTTCAACGCCATAACTAACGTCTTTATTTTCATTTTAGACTTAGTAATTTTTGCTAGTAGCACCATAACTAGCGTTTTCGTTTTGCATTTTAACCACCAAAAGATGTAACAGATATAATTCACGAAACCAGGGTCCAACTTATGGTTGCATAGTTTAGACTCAGTGAACGTGATCGCGCAGCATCTGGCCATAACTGTGAATAGTGCCAAGAACTATGACCCATTTTGCCCAGACATATCGTAGTAACAGGGCGCTACCAGAACATAGGTGTGTCTTTATATTTCTTAGAATTGTAAAAAAAATCATGTAACTGTGCGCCAATGGCTTCCTTATCCACTTGCCGTTTAGAGTTCGTTGCTTCGGGTGCAATCTTGCTCAAATCTTAAACAACCCTCATCACGAGCCTTAGCACGTGAATGTTTAACCGCGCGATAGTATTTCAATAGTTGTTTCTTGGTGGTATCGTCGAACATTTTGTGAACAACAAATACACCTATGATCTGAGCTGAGGTTCATGAAGATATAGGTGCTATGGAAGTATATTATTATTATTAAAATGTAGATTTGTATGTGGTTATTCACCAATAACAGTATAGTAGAAACAGCTGACTAATATAGCAGCACGTTCTAAATCCGAACAACGATACTCATGACATATTCACTGATCAGTTGCGGTGCGCAAGACGTCAGCGCTGTAATTCAAAACTTAACACGATCGTCTAACTGCTAACGATTTCTGCGAGAATACTTTTGGCCGGCGTTAATTAGGCCGGAGATGCACCTGTTTCCGCGGGCTCTTGCTGTCTCAATGTTTGGCTGGCGAATCTCTAGACAATACCATCCGGTCAGTTATTCACGGTGTGATGCAGACGGCTGACATAGCAACAACAAAGCCAGTTCTGTTGACAGCGACCTCAGGTGGACGCCACGACTCTGCAATTGCTGATATGTATACATGACGTATACATGGCGATTTCTTAGATTTGTTGACCCGAGTCGAACCCGAGTGGCACATCTTTATGACATGTGACTTGACTTGGAATTCAGATAGATGACTCGATACTTGACTAGGACTTGGAGGTCATTGATTTGAGACTTGACTTGCCAGTTTGTGACCTGCCAACGAGTCTGGTGGTTCAAAACGTACGCAAAACGACACCATGTTATTGTGATGGGCCGCGCAGAATTAAATAATTCTTGAGTACTTATTATGATTGGCCAGTGCTGGTGTGACGGGGCAGCGTCCACTACATGCCCGGCTAAAGATACCGCAGACAAACCACTTGGCACTTCACTTGGAACTTGGAGAGATGACTCCAGACCTGACTTGAACTTGCATGTCGTTGACTTGAGACTTTACGTGTAGATTACAGACTTGGGACAGTTTATGATTTGCAAACAAGTCCGACTACTTTCTACATGGCTCATCTGATTAATGCATGACCTTGAGTGAATATCGATAAATGAACTGTTTCATGGTGCCTGGTTACGAGACGCTATTCGCTGTTCAATATTCAGGGGATATAGATGTGTAATGCCATTACCCAACGTGATCCCATTTAAATTTGCCATTGCATGTTTATCGTGTTTGTATGGGAAGCACATGCTACAAAATGCATATCCATTCGAATCAATATTAAACAAAATTCCACTGGGCTTCACACAGAAGGTGCATATTTCCTCCTTATTTCAATAACTCAATGAATGTAAAAAACGAAATACCGATTGTGTAAATTGCTCTGAATTGCTAGCAGGGCGAACATCTTACTATAATCCAGCTAGAGTGTGTGTGTATGTGTGAATTATACCAAACATTCAGGTGTTCATCTAGGACCCAGCAAGGAGACGGCAGCACCATGTACCAAGACACAAACGTAGCACTTAATATATATATATATATATATATATATATATATATATATATATATATATATATATATATATATATATATATATATATATAATTATACTATATATATATATATATATATATATATATATATATATGTATTATATATATATATATATATATATATATATATATTATATATATATATATATATAATATATATATATATATATATATATATATATATATATAAACGTCATAAACAGTGAGCACATCATAAAATAATAATGCTTAATGTGCCTATTTAGAATATTGCTTACCATCATGGGATCATGTCAGAAGCACACATCTAAATTGAAAATAACACACAAATGAACAAATAAACTGATCCCAGAACCGAACTATCTTGTAAGAAACGGTGCCTTTTTACGAAGCTTGATTAGAACATAATGATGTGTTTGTTGACTGTGTAGAGTAGATATGCTAACAGCTGAGTAAACATGTATTTTGAGGGAGGACATATATGTGTAAAAACATGAACATCTTCGATAAGCCTCTGGCTGTTGTTTCCAACTATCGTCTGGAGCTTGTAGCGCGTGTTACAACCGCGTTTAACACGTACGCAAGCGTCACTGTGGCATATTTTCAATATATATCTTATATCAAGTCACCATAAACCTCCTCTGCTTCTGATACGGTCGATCATGTACGTCTTGATTCGCGGATTATACGAGACGATAAATTGGCCAATATTAGCTCAGCCTTATTATGTTTCCCACATCGTTCGCTCTTCATGTCGGACCACGGAATATAATATAAAAAAGGTAAAATAATATCAGCAAATCAAAACGTTTGTATTTTTTTCTGATTTATCGCGCTGAATCACCGCATGTGATATGTCAGTCGTGGGCGTTCAGAACTAAAACGATTCCATTTGGAGAGCTACAGTGTGCAAGCAACGTGTGCCTTCCGCACTGAAACGTCGCACGGTGCCTTCTTTTTTCTTTATAAAAAATAAAGCAATATGCAACGCCACACCGGAATTCAGAAAGTAACAGAGTGACCATATACAACAGAATCGTCCTGCACACAGCGTACACATGGAATGGAGGTTCATGTTCACTTCAGTTGAACCGGTTGGTGCAACATATGTTCACATTGTCTACAGCTGTAGTATCACCATATACCTCAATGAACCGTTTACGTATTTTCCTCTCCCGATATGTATGTTTTGAAGAAAGGTAGCATATCTACAAGCTGGTGAACAAACAGTAGTCTTTATCAGAGTTTAATGTTGGGAACACTTGCACTGAATGAGAGACAGGTGGAGAAGCTGCCGTTATCGGAGAACAACTAGGTTAGGACACTATTTAAAGTGAAACGAGAGCACAGAGGGAAGATGGGGGGATGACGAGCACAGAACAGGGTGGTAGAAGAACAGGGTGGTAGTGGGAAAAGGTGAAGACCGACATTAAGATGGAGGGACATTGTTAGGATATATCTTGAAAGGCAGAGGTGAACAGGCGAGGGTGAAAAAGACTGGCAGAATATCGCGATGGACGAAGACGACTTTTCGAGAGGGCGGAACAGACTAAGTTATGTGGACCCCCGCAAGGGACCAGTGGGAAAGAAGAAGAATGTCTAAGTAGATACTAGTTATGTTACCTCGTTTGAGTCACACCTGCCCCAGCACGAGTCGACGTCAACATCGTCGTAGCAAGGCAGTTGTGTGCCGTTCTTCAGCGGGTATGGCTTCGAGATTCGATACGTGTAGTTTCTCACGTGACATTTAATTGTCAACTCCGTGTCGATTACGTCATGCGTCAGAGTGGCCCCGCAAGACACCGCCACCATCAGCAATAGGACCCCTGTCGTGTCCATCTGGGAGATCGACCACAGGTTGTTACGACTGCAGTCGAGACGTATCTGAAGGAAATAGGATGCGTTAAGCACAGCTTACAAGATTCAGTTGCGTGGTACTTATGTTCTGGACTGACTAAAGCGCCGTCTAGTAGTGGGTGTTGCACAATATCGGTTGACATTGGCAACACTAACGACGTCAGAATGTGACGTCATTATTAACACATCAGACAACGTTAGTAGAGACACAGTGTAGCTAGGCGCATATTAACAGGAAATGGTATTAGTTAATATATTAGTTAATCTAGCAGTTTGCAGCGTTTCGAGTTTTGTGATTTTCGTACTTGATTAATATATCAGGATTTGTCAAAATAACAACAACATGTTATAGTATTGGTAAGATGAATTAATTAAAAAATTTACCTTTGAGGAATATTAAAAGTTTGTTGTCCTGGACTATTTTGCTTCATCTTCCAAAACAGCTCGAACCATATTTCATCCTAGTCATGAATTCCTGTATTCATGTGTTTTTAATCCTTATTTCTTGTCCAAGGTATTTATTAGCTTCAACTTCAAGTCTTTCGTCCTCTGTTTTTAGATCCTGCTTTTTTAAGGTTTGTCATCCATTTTGTGCTTCCTCTTTTGTATTTCGAGACCAATTCTTGGTTTCTGTGTTTAGACCTCTTAGCTTTGATTCCAGTTCTGAAGTTGGTTCAGAGAACAATGCGATGTCATATGCAAACGGAAGATTTGATAGAACTTCGTCATTGGTGCATATTCCTATGGTTTCTAGCTCTATCTTGATAAACGTGTTCCATACAGGATGTTATTGAAGCGTTTTGGTGATACTGGGTCACCTTATCTTACTCCGCTGCCTATATTTATTTTTTAAAGACACTTTTTTATAAAGTTGAATTATATCAATTGGACATGTCTTCAAGTATTTTTATATATACCTACGTTTAATTGATTCCGACGTTGCTAGAAGCTTTACATACATCCTGATGTTCAACTGAATGAAAGGATTTCTTTTTTCACAAAATGTTATTATACAGTTCGTCAACTTCTTCGTCTCTGCGATCGTGTGTTGGCGCATATGAAGTTTAGCTCAGTTTGATTTTGAAGGTTGTGATTCATGGAAATTACTCTTTTGACTTCCTTAGCAACATATTCCACGTTTGAGTGTGTCACAAATCGTCAACGGCAGTGACTAAAATGTTTCAAGTAATGGTGTGAATAAGTGCATCGCTCGTGCGCACTCTCATTTCAAAATACGCCACAAAGTAAAGAAAATAATTTCTATTTACTAGCGTTCTCCTTCCATTGTATAATTTACCTACAATTGTTTCAGCTTACGTTTTGTTCTAGGAGTTTTCTGGCGTTTGTTCAATTTAACGACGACACAGCTGTATGAAATGTGTCTTGTTGTTAACAACTGCTCTCATTCAACACCCACCACTAGGCGGCGCTGTCGTCAAGCAGTCACGTCCCAACACTCTGTGTGTATGGATGTTCGCTTGTTCTGAAATCAAGACAATGTCAGACGTTACAGCAGCGCGTGTTAGCCCAGGGCTTACCAATTAGAGTTTGTACTGGGCCAAATGTTGTTTTCAAATATACCCGTTGGGTCAATTTAATTTGTGGAAGCTTACATAACAAGCAACATGCGAATGCGTGCAAGGTCAGCGTAATACCGTATGTTAGAGGCACGTACGCAATTCAAGGGACTTCGAAGCTAGAATGTGTCGACTCGATGTTAAAAGTTCCTCCACGATTCGTTTTTTTTTTCGCTCGTCTTTTTTCAAATCCAGTTAGTGAAACAATAATCTTCCAGTATCCACTACAACATGCTAGCTCGTTTGTGCAAGTTTTGTTTAGTTTTGTTTGGTGAAATCTCGTAACTTTGTCTGAAGATCAGCGAGTGGTTGGAAGTCACGCCCATAACCAGCCTTGATTATGCAGTGTTTACCGATTTGGATATCCACTGTTTTGAGCCTTACCAGATCGAACGACTAAAGTAAATTATTTCGATGATTTGAACAAAAATGCACTTTTTGATTAAACCGACTGCGGATATTACTTAAACTAGTGACAAACAATATATCAAGACATTAACGAACAGAAAAACAACAGCTGGTGAGTAAATTGATTTGAGTCCCAACACTGTCAACTCGCCTTACACCAAGTCGGTCCGCAACCAACTTGTTTCACTGCCAAATCTGACGATAAGTATGTTTCTTTATTGGTTATCACCAATCGGATGTTTTCTATGTTGGTTTACTTATCCGTCCTCGTCGTTTTGAAATCAGTCAGCCGGGGATTGCTGGGCCGATGTCTGAAAAATGGAATCTGTAGCGCTTTTCAAAATGGCCGTCGGCACGTGACAGAAGCAACGAATGAAACGCATTTGCCGAAATAGCTTATCTAATATTCAACAATCGAATACTGTGAACATAGTGTCTTCCATGACTGTTTCTGGTCGGTTGCCTCATATATCATCCATTGTTATTTGAAAAAGGTACTGTCTAGAATGATGGGACAGCGTAATAGTACGTAATAGTACGTAATAGTACGTAATAGTACGGCCTATTCATTTTCGCGGAGTAACAACGCGCAACACGTGGATTATGATTATTATCAGCAGAGATATTTAAAGCGTTTTAGCGATGACTGACGTATTAATGCCTTTATTGAACTTCGTTTTCACGACGACAGCCCTACTCATAACTACAGTCATCAAAGAGTTTTGTGTAGATGTAATGGTATGCCCTACTGTGGAACGCGGTGCCTCGGAGGTTAGAGCATCTGACTCTTAATCGAGATAACCCGGTTTCGAATCCTCGTGCTGCCGTTAAGCAGTCCTAATAATGACTAGATACTGCGCTATATGAGAACGTCCGGTTACATTGTTTACTCTCTGTGTGGGTACATTATAGAACGTTGCAAAACTCAACACAAATATCGATTTTCGAAAGTCATACCGTGCCAAAATGAAACCATTATGCAGCCTTCCGTTTAAATAATGTCAAACTCGTCTTATATAGAGCCCGTATATTACGCGTTAGTTATGATAACGCACTTAACGACTCTATCAGTGTATTGCGGCTTCTTTGTTTGACACAAACCGACCCGTCCGAAATCATTCAACGATAACAGCCTCTCTGGATTGGACGGGTGAGCACAGCGATAGCAGTCAACGCACGACATCCAGTGGCAGCGACAAACTCCTTACCTGTGATTGTCACCGACGCGCCGTAGGAGTCTTCGACGGTGTCTCAGGTGTTTCGTGTCCGCGAGATCCCCACGGCTTCTGGTCGCTGTTGATTGGCGTCGGCTGACCGGCAACAATGCCTAGAACAAGCAGACTACAACGAGACAACGACCGAGTAATGAATTACAACGCAGACACGGACATACACGCCCTGAGGCGACCCACTCGGCAGCATCAGGAACCGCCTTATCGACATGCGTCAACAACCCGGCCAATCTCGAGCATCGTTGTTAGGGGTCGGTCACAATTGTTGTTAGGGGTTGGTCACAATTGTCGTTAGGGGTCGGTCGCAATTGTTGTTAGGGGTTGGTCGCAATTGTTGTTAGGGGTCGGTCGCAATTGTTGTTAGGGGTCGGTCACAATTGTTGTTAGGAGTCGGTCACAATTGTTGTTAGGAGTCGGTCACAATTGTTGTTAGGGGTAGGTCACAATTGTTGTTAGGGGTCCGTCACAATTGTTGTTATGAGTCGGTCACAATTGTTGTTATGAGTCGGTCACAATTGTTGTTATGAGTCGGTCACAATTGTTGTTAGGAGTCGGTCACAATTGTCGTTAGGGATCGGTCACAATTGTTGTTAGGATTCGGTCACAATTGTTGTTAGGGGTCGGTCACAATTGTTGTTAGGGGTCGGTCACAATTGTCGTTAGGGTCGGTCACAATTGTCGTTAGGGGTCGGTCACAATTGTTGTTAGGAGTCGGTCACAATTGTTGTTAGGAGTCGGTCACAATTGTCGTTAGGAATCGGTCACAATTGTTGTAGGGATTCGGTCACAATTGTCGTTAGGGGTCGGTCACAATTGTTGTTAGGGGTCGGTCACAATTGTCGTTAGGGTCCGTCACAATTGTTGTTAGGAGTCGGTCACAATTGTTGTTAGGAGTCGGTCACAATTGTTGTTAGGAGTCGGTCACAATTGTCGTTAGGGATCGGTCACAATTGTCGTTAATGGTCGGTCACAATTGTTGTTAGGGGTCGGTCACAATTGTTGTTAGGGGTCGGTCACAATTGTCGTTAGGGTCCGTCACAATTGTTGTTAGGAGTCGGTCACAATTGTTGTTATGAGTCGGTCACAATTGTTGTTATGAGTCGGTCACAATTGTTGTTAGGAGTCGGTCACAATTGTCGTTAGGAATCGGTCACAATTGTTGTAGGGATTCGGTCACAATTGTCGTTAGGGGTCGGTCACAATTGTTGTTAGGGGTCGGTCACAATTGTCGTTAGGGTCGGTCACAATTGTCGTTAGGGGTCGGTCACAATTGTTGTTAGGAGTCGGTCACAATTGTTGTTAGGAGTCGGTCACAATTGTCGTTAGGGATCGGTCACAATTGTCGTTAAGGGTCGGTCACAATTGTTGTTAGGGGTCGGTCACAATTGTTGTTAGGGGTCGGTCACAATTGTCGTTAGGGTCGGTAACAATTGTCGTTAGGGGTCGGTCACAATTGTTGGTAGTGGTCGGTCACAATTGTTGGTAGGGGTCGGTCACAATTGTTGTTAGGGGTCCGTCACAATTGTTGGTAGGGGTCGGTCACAATTGTTGTTAGGAGTCGGTCCAAATTGTTGTTAGGAGTCGGTCACAATTGTTGTTAGGGGTCCGTCACAATTGTTGTTAGGGGTCCGTCACAATTGTTGTTAGGAGTCGGTCACAATTGTTGTTAGGAGTCGGTCACAATTGTTCTTATGAGTCCGTCAAAATTGTTGTTAGGAGTCGGTCACAATTGTTGTTAGGAGTCGGTTAACATTGTCGTTAGGGATCGGTCACAATTGTTGTTACGATTCGGTCACAATTGTTGTTAGGGTCGGTCACAATTGTTGTTAGGGGTCGGTCACAATTGTCGTTAGGGTCGGTCACAATTGTCTTTAGGGGTCGGTCACAATTGTTGGTAGGGGTCGGTCACAATTGTTGGTAGGGGCGGTCACAATTGTAGTTAGGGGTCGGTCACAATTGTTGGTAGGGGTCGGTCACAATTGTCGACATTTCCCTATTCATACAAAGCGTATTTATTCTCAGAGCCCCCTCTCCGAATGAATACTTTAACATGTTGATAATATTCGAGATAGAAAAAGCATACCGACGGATATAGCAATGTTATGACACAGTCCATGTGTTATAATATAATGTTTGCAAACATTATAATATTACGTTTACAAACATTATCATGTTAAATTATGTTAACGCCTCGCATTTTTCCAAAAATGCCATGGTGTTATATCGATTGTTTTCATCGAAGTTGTGAATTTACAAGTTGTCGTACCGCGCGGTGAACAGTTCAACAAATTAAAACAATATTAGTTCCGTAGCAGTTTTCGGCGTCGTGCTGCAGGACGCAACGTTGGTCATATTTCGCGAAAGACTGGCACGTTAAAACTTTAAATTAGTACGCGAGCTTTGATCCGCCCCCTCTTTACTGCGCTTTGTACCAGTAGGTAAATATCGACAATTGTGGACGGCCCCTTAATACATTGTAACCGGAACTCATATCTTGACAACATAGACAACGGGTAGGGTTGGGGAGAATGGTAGTGGTTATTTGCGGACCGGATCAACGTTTTAAATTCGGTCAAATCAGTTACATTAACATTGGTGTTAGTAACCAATCCCGTTTTTCCAATTTCACGCTGAGTGAAAACAGTTGCTCGGAATGCTTTTATGATACAGTGCAAACGTGATAGATGTGTCGTGGTCAACAATGAAATCGTTAGGGAGGTTAATTTACCAAAAAACTTCGCACGTTTAACATGTACATCACGAAACGTATATATATATATATATATATATGGTCATATTGGTTGAACATGACTACCAAGTTAGTTATGTGTAGCAATAGTTCCTCAAAAAAAAATAAAAACAATAGTCACTTTAGATCACTTCCGATGAACTCTGACCTTGTTTTGTGTTCACATCCATCTTGCTAGCTAAAGCACTATGAATATATGAATGCATATGATGCAAATATGACTATCATCTCACGCATGCCGCGTTGACAAACACATGAAGTACAACTACAGACGGGCGGACAAATGACATGGGTGTTGCTACGTATTAAGGGATACAACATGTCACGAAATAATCAGCGTGACATATGTAATGCGTTACCTACATAATACCACATATTGTTCAATGAATACCATTTGATATGCAATCTGACTGACGTTTCACTACTGCTACTTTGCTTCCTCTTTCCTAAGTTTGAATAAAATAGTTTTTTTTTTATTAATTAACCATTCAATATATCCAACTCTAATTTGTCGTATAACATTATCGAACCACAGTTTAGATGTGTTTGTAGGTGAACTGTCTCTTCTTTGGATTTATCATATCCTGAACTACTGATAATTTTGTTGAGAATACGGCAGTAAACATATGACAGTGGCGCTCTCTGGCGGAATCTGTACGTACAACCAGGTGGCAGTTTGCAACGATGGCGTGCTGCAGTCCTACGCAACGTCTGCAGTTATGATATATTGTGGAATGACTTTTTAAATTGCTGAACAAAATCGATATGCTTACAATGACCTCTGTGGGTATCACTCGTGGTTACAGTTATGCACTGTACATGTATAAGAATAGTACATAATTTATTATTCTGGGTGAGGAGCATTGTTTGCAAACCGGGACTCATGCCATGACATGGTTTCGCTAAGGATATTCATGTAAACAGCAGTTGAAATATAATAAATTAGTTGATCATAGTACCCTTTTCAGACATTCGGTTGAGGTCATATTTCTTCCCATTGTTGCAGTTTGAATGAAGTTTTTCCTGGGATATTTTTGTCTGTTTAGGGTTCTAGATTTCATCGCGCGTCATTGTATTATGACATTATCGTCATTGGAGACTTTTCTTCCGTGTTCCTGATATAAGTTCTCCATATAAAAGCTGTTTTCGAAGGCGAATCACATGTCCCGTCTTTATGATGACTTGCATCAGTTCAAGTAACTTGTTACACATCGTTTGAAAATATGCCTGAGTTGTTTAGTACGTTACACGTATATTTTGACCTAGTTGACGACGAAGCAGGGTATCGGCTTGTAGAAATGAAATCAAGGTTTCTAGGTAGGTAATATAAGTTGCTGAAGCTTTAGCTAGTTGCTTGAGTCAAGTCATTGGATACGTAGACTCGAGTCGTGTTTCGAAAGGCGGAAACTTCAGCAAAACTGGACTAGTGAGAATAGTCCTCCAGAGACTAAAATCATCACAATACTTGTTAAAAGTTATGTTCTGGCCCTTACAATATTTGTTTTGCAGTTAAAAATTTACATCAATAAGTACCTTAATATTTAGAAAGTGCTAATTTGAACTTACAAGTTAAACATTTTTGTGACAAAACAGAAGTGCAAAATAATGATGTCTCAGATTGGTAATAATAATGTCAATACATTGTAACTTATGCTATATACATCATTGCATTTCACATAAATGGACTATATATTTATACAGAACGGTACTAATGACTAGAATCCAGCATTTACAATTACATACAGCAATTTTATTTGTTTCCTGTCCTGGACCAGATTCACTTACTTGCTACTTGATTTTTGGGTTAAGTAGTTAATTAATGAAGGACCAAAACGTCCAATGGTAACACTGCGACTAAATGATCCACATGGCCAAATTTATGCAGTACAGTAATGTAGTAGATATTTATACTTTTTTCCAGGGAGGGGCAAGAAATGTGTGGACATAAAAAAGCATATACATAGTAAGGCATACACCATATATTCAAATATTGTATATACAATAATGAAATGCACTTTTCCAGTTACTGGCCGAATCAAAACTGTCGGCGACGCCTTTCAGACCCAAAGCGGTCAATCACGTCCTTGATGACTACATCCTTTCTGTCCATCTCACCTTTTGTCAATGCACGCTAAGCATGCACAAGTCAGACAAGCGTTCAGTAGACATCGTTGAACGAAGGCAGGTCTTAACTCGTTTCAAGGTGCTGAAAGACCGTTCAACTTGACAAATAGACGTGGAAGCGTCAACGCAATAAGTACGGCTTTACGAACTGCTAGGAACAAATGACAGTAGTTCAACAGTTCCATCAACGTTGCATTGGTTGCAGTGTTCAGGTGTGTGCCTCGTGTCGACAGCTCAAATCAGGCCAGTGATTCTTCAGCGAAGTTGTCAGTGCTGTATATATCGTCGACATGAAAATAGATTAACTGATCACATTTTCATGAAAAAAAATCACGTTATCCCAATACATACATTGAAACCATTGAAAGCCAAATAAATTAACGGCGTCATCGTATTAGGATAGAGAAAATAATTGAATTTTAAAACAAACGTTAAAAAATAAAATAAAAAACAAGACAATACAATTTGTCAATATATATATATATATATATATATATATATATATATATATATATATATATATATATATATATATATATATATATATACACACACACACATATATATATATATATATATATATATATATATATATATATATATAATGTATGAGTGAACTATATATAATGTATGAGAGTACAAAAGGAAGAGTTGTGGTTGGATCTGGGTTATCAGAAGAGTTTCCAGTTAACATCGGTTTGAGGCAAGGAGGGGCCCTTAGCCCTTTACTGTCTATCATGGTGATGGAAATAATCAGCAGAAATATCAGCACGAAGGATATTCTCAGGAAGGTGATGTACGCAGATGATCTGGCCATAATAGCAGAAAGCAAACAAGACCTACAGGAAGTGTTGGAGGAATGGAAGGGAGTGTTCGAGAAGCACGGACTGAGAATGAGCCTAGAGAAGACAGAAGTGAAGTGGGTTGGACACCAGAGAGAGGAGTTGAACATCAGGTTGCCTGGTTAGGAGATCAAGCAAGTGGATGGCTTTGTGTACCTTGGAGGAATGGTTACGGAGGATGGGCATTCAGCGCAGAAGTGCGACGTCGGACACAAGCGGGAGCGAATGCTTGGAGAAAGGTAGAGGGAGTTATATTGGACAGAAAAATTTCAAAAAAGCTGAAAGGGAAAGTCCTGAGAACATGTGTTACACCAGCATGGCTGTATGGTCTGGAGACCGTGACGTTGACAGAACAACCACAACAGAAGCTGGAAGTGTGTGAAAATAACTGGGTTCGGCGAATAACAAGAACAAAGAGGGTCTACAGAGGAAGGATGAACGACCTAAGGAAAGAGGTTGGGATGCAATGCAGCCTAACAGGAAGATTGATGAGAAGCAGGATGAGTTGGGCAGGCCACTTGGTAAGAATGGATGCAAGCAAACTAGCAAAGAGAGCAGAGGTGGAAAAACATCAAGGACGCAGGAAAAGGGGAAGGCCACAGCTGGGATGGGAAGACTGCGAGGTACATGAGAAGATCGGGGGAGGATGAAAGATGGAGAGAGGGAACACGCACGCACGCACGCACGCACGCACGCACCCACACCCACACCCACACCCACACCCACACCCACACCCACACACACACACACACACACACACACACACACACACACACACACACACACACACACACACACACACACACACACACACACACACACACACACACACACACACACACACACACACACACACACACACACACACACACACACACACACACACACACACACACACACACACACACATTCATGTAGCCTATGTTATTTTGGATGTCCTTCTCTTATATTGTTTCACTGGGAAATAAATTAAGTAAAATCAGACTGTTTTAAGCTAAAAAAAATATGGAATGACCTAAATTAGTATTATGCATTAAATAACACAATTGTCAAAATTTATTTTACTGTCGCACACAACTGTGTTACTTATTTAACATACACAATATAACAGATTCTTATGTGATTTGGAATACTGTCTCCTTTTTCCATGTCTCCTTATCAGCTACTGTAAACAGTATGTAAACATTATTTCATGTTGAAGTGCAGGACATCATTTCACGAAACAGTGAAATTGATGTGCCGAACATGCAGTGTACTGTGAACCAGTTTTGACACAGTTAACTATAAATATTGTTGCATTATGCATGCAGAAAATTTCAAAGCTCTCAAAAATTAATAAATTGCGTTTATTTTATGGAAGGAGAGTGTGGATTTTTTCCCAAAAAAATTCACCATGCAACAATATATTGTTCTTTATAATTATACAGTAAACAATACAAATTCTATGAATTTGCCAGCTTCTTGTGTCACTTATTTATAAATAGTTAGGCCATTAATACCTGTTATTATGCACATGTCACATTACAATAAATTATGTCATCAAAATATCATACTGTAGTAAATTATGTACACCATTTCTTCTTAACATGCCTCAGTAAATTAAAAAAAACAACACTGTCATGCACAATTACTAATGACTGAAACAGGTCATTTATCAACATAAATCGGTCAAAGGTCAACGGAGGTCAAATAATCAGGCCACAAAGGTCAATATTATGTTCAACAATTACGGCTTCTATTGACTTGATAGCATTCCAATACAGACTTAATTAAAAACTAAATAGGCCATCAAGACATGTAAATAGGTCAAAGGTCAAGTTGTAATAAACTAGGTCATTAATGTATATTAAGGTCAATGTGTACATAAATTCTCCCTTACACCCTCCCTGATACCACATGTCATACATAATTGCTTAATTTTTCAACATATAGGTCATCATAGGTCAAGGTCAAACAAGTAGATCATGTCAAGATCATATCAAGGTCACACGTTATTAGGTCAACATTTTCAGGGTCCTCTAACTTCTTATTCCACCTCAATATCTTCTTTAGTACACATTACGCCATGTTCCCCTTCATTCAGTGGCAGTGCAGCCACCAAACAGACCGGTCACAAGAAATGGACTCAATTCCATAAGACAAAATAGACCCTTTTTTGAAGCCAAAAAGTTGAATAACTTCGCAAATAATAAAGATATTGAAAAAATTCAAAAAGGATTATAAACCGCATAACATACTTTATCAGATAGAAGTGCTTAAATGATTATAAAATAATTTTGAATTGTTGTGTAATATACCTAATTCAACGATCTATCTCCAAACCCTCGTGAACGTCACTTACTCTAACGTAGTAACGGTCACAATTTCATGCGTTAGCCCAAGTTTGGGCTGTTTAGAGTGAAACCACTTGAGACTTGAGACGAATAAGCATGCCTACCATTCCGTCAATCCTATTTTGTTTACAGACGCAACCCCCATCTTCAGCCAGACAATATTGCTGCCGAGTTCAATCAATATTTTAGTCACGTTCCAATAAAGTTCCGGTTTGATCACCAGGTAGAAACATTGTCGTTCGCAACACACACCCTCCACGCCAGAGCACTGACCTATATATAACTATTATATATAGATCAGTGCGCCAGAGATGGAGGGCATGCTTCGCGCATGTGCGAAAATCGTGTCATGTTAGTGACAGCAGGAAGTTGCGAGCCAGTTTTTTTGCAGCGTTCATCGGCGAAAGCAGAGCTTTGTCGGCGTCCGCTTTCATTTCATAAACTCAAACTAATCACTTATCTAAGATGGTAATATCAATCATGTGGTACTCTTTGCTTTTGTCAATTTATAAGAATTCAATTAACGTACATTTCCCTTCTCGAAAACAGCCCCCCCCCGGGCCAGTGTTGCTTTGGTACCCTGTTACACGGGCCTGTTACACAAGCCTGTTACACGGGCCTGTTACACGGGCTTGTTACACGGGCTTGTTGTGGCAGTAGCAGCGTTCTTTGTAGCAGCGTTACAGCACATTTTCGCAAAAACAAACAAATTCAACCAATCACAAAGAAATGCAATAACATAAAACAAGTCATTATGTTAAGCATAATCTGTTGGGCGTCGGAGGGGGGAATGGGGTGATTCCTTATATATATATATATATATATATATATATATATATATATATATATATATATATATATATATATATATATATATATATATATATATATATATATATATATATATATATATATATATATACATACACATACACACATACACACACACATACGTATACATACACACACACACACACACACACACACACACACATATATATATATATATATATATATATATATATATATATATATATATATATATGTGTGTATACATACATACATACATACATACATACATATACAAGGGAAAGATTTGAAAAGAAATGGAAAAAGATTTAAATACTGAAATAAATAAGCTGTCACTTTGGCTTAAAACTAATAAACTCTGACTGAATTAAAAAAACATGTACAATGACCTTTAGCAGTACTCCCAGTGTAAGAAACAGACGTAATGACATATACATAGATGGAATAGAAATAGACACTGTTAATCATACACAATTTCTGGGAGTGATAACAGATAATCAAATCAGTTGGAGTGACCATATAAATACATATGTGATAACATTTCTAAGAGCATAGGCATTATCAAAAAGGTGAGGAGCAAACTGAACAAGAAGACATTGGTTAACTTATATTATACATTTATTTACCCATATATTACTTATTGTAACAATATATTTATCTAAAATTCATATATTGCAAAAAAGAATAATACGTATAATTAGTCATGTTGGATTTAAAAACTACATACAGTTTTTATTTAAGACATATCAAATTATGAACATTTATCAACTAAACAAATATATAAGCTGCGTGCTAATGTATAAACATAATAGGGGTATGTTACCAAATATATTTAATGACATGCTTACACATCATATCATGTTACACAGTTATAAAATGAGACAAGAAACAGTTTATAAAATACCATACTGTAAAACCAGCACCAGACAAAATACACTGGCATATGTTGGTCCCAAATTATAGAATACTATTGTTACAAAGAACCACTTGGATGATTGTACGTCTATTTATATATTTAAAAAGACAGTGAAACATCATATCTGGGGTACCTATGAACAAGATTACTCTAGTCAATTGTGATATACCAGTATAATTTACTATATAATTCTATGTATTATTATATGTGAATGACTTATTTGTGGTAACCTTTTTATCATATCTTATTACAAACAAGTTATTGATTAGACAAATGTGGTATACTTGTATTAGAAATCACTTATGAACAAATATTGGTTAACTTAGTATTATATTTTCAACGTAAACAGCAAAGTTAATATTTCAACAGTAGCTGCTGTACACTGGTCTACTATAATTCACATGTGAATAATTCTACTTATTGATTTTTTTATTTTACTGATTGTTCTTTTTAATAAAGAATAGACATCGTGGCGCATAATATATTTAATTTATAATTGAAAAAGGAAACATTAGCAATTTGCTTTTTTCCACTGTCTTAAATGTGTTTAGTAGTTGATCGGCTGATTGATTGTATGTATATGAATTTATGTTCCTTGATTTGAGACAATAAACATTAAGATAGTTTGTGAATGAAAGGTTAAGATTGACGGAAATAAACAACACTTACGGTCTTGACACGTTAGTAAAATGGTCTGAACAAATTGCTTATGTTATTCTATTTTGGGAAGTGTAAATACCTCACCAACAACATCATGACCTCGTCAACAACATCATGACCTCGG
>BSQZ01000017.1:220000-310000 GCA_033239005.1 Lamellibrachia satsuma | reverse complement strand
ATGACTGAAATAAACGTGTTTGTGTTGTTTTATTATTGCATTTCATCGCAATTACACTATACTTTGATGTGTGAACAGAGAGTATTGCTTATCAGGAATGGGGTAATTAACTTGAAAAGCTACTTAATTAAATTACAGTTAACTGAGAAGAAATTATCCAAATAAATTAAATTAACTTCACACATTTCTCAGGTCAATCAAATTATATTAATCTCCAAAATTCTTCAAATAAATTAAACTACAGACTGCAAGCAACGCCTGGGAAACAAGGATGTGAAATATCCATTAATACAAAGTGTTAAATGAACACTTAATTGAGAGTTAATTGGGAATTGTCAATTAAATTAAATTAACTCCTTTTTGTAAAGTTAATTAATTCAATTTAACTAGCCTTTATGGGAAAGTTAATTAATTAAGTTAATTAATTGAGTTAATTCAAATAATAAATTAATAACTGAAGTTGAAATTAACCAGTGCTTGTTGTTAATCCAGTGGCGTGTTAAGGATATCATAGGGAGATTACCAAACAAAGAGATATGAGTAATATTTTTATCTGGAGAGGCATAAAACTACTTTCAGTGCTTGGACCATTGTTTTGCTCCATCATTCGACCACGCACAAGGCAAGTGGTGGATGTGAGACTCGGGGAAGGACACGTTGGCTTCTGACCGGGGAGATTTTGCACAGATCAAATATTCACTCTTAGGAACATCATGGAGCAATCCAAAGAATGGCAGACATTTTCCAGCATTGACAGAGACTCAATACCGGAAATGTTATACATCCATGGAATGCCTTAAAAAATCATTAACCTTATCAAATCTCTTGATGGGAATGCGCAATGTTAAATACAGATTGAACAGGAAGAAATTGAAATGTTTAATGTAACCACTAAAGTAAGACAAGGTTGTATACTTTCACCTGTCTTGGTTGGAATTGTCTTGGATTTTGCAACGAGGCGGATTGAGGAAACGAAAACAGGAATAGACCGGACAGATACAAAAGAGCTGGGAGACTTGGATTTTGCTGATGATATATGCCTGTTAAATAGCTGCATTGACGAAATGCAAGCGAAGAAGTACTGTTTGTGAAGCAACAAAGGCGGACTCTTCATCTGTGCCTCCAAAACTGAATTTATGAGAGCAAACTGTGACAGAAAACCACTTTTACAGAACGACATGTCACTTGCAGATGTTGATCGCTTCATATACCTTGGTAGTGTACAAAGACAGATACTGTTCCATTGGCATAGAGAATGGGCGTAGAAAGGCATGGGAAGCATTTTAAAAATTCACAAAAAATGTGGAGGTCAAAGGGCATAAAAATAAAGAGCAAAATGAGAATTTTCAACAGCAAAGTTATACCTTCTCTTCTTCTTTTCTATTGCTGTGAGACATGGAAAACAACCTCACAAAAAGTAGAACTGAACCAGGCCATATGCTTGCGCAGACTTGTAAACTTCAGACGGAACGAATTTATCACCAACGAGGAAGTACTTAAGAGGACAAATGCTGGACCAATCTAGTCAACAATATTGAAAAGAAGATGGAGATAGTTGGACCATGTCCTTCGAATGACGCCAATAAGAACACCTAAACAGGCGTGACACTTACTACCATCTGGAAAAAGAAACGAGGTCGACCAAAAGGGGGGCGGGGGGCCGGGGGCGGAGGGCGGGGGGAGGCGGCAATAATGTGGGAAATGTCCCCTGAATATGCTACTGTGTTTATTGTGTGTCTATTTTGAAATTAACACACAATTGTAAAAAAATGGCACTTCGTAACTGTTGGAACTACAGTCACACTTGAGTGTTTTTGACAAATTTAAGAAACACTCGTTCACACTGGATGATTGTTTTAGACATCCGCTTACCGCATCGGAGTCTTCCATCCAGCTGGCGCTGAACGTGTCTGCCAGGTATGTGCCGTGTGTGCCAGTGTAATAGCACAGATACGCTGACTCCTCTGGCTTTGCAGCGGTCACCGCATACACTGCAAGTCGCACACTTTGTCGTCACACAACATTTTCACGACCATTGAGAAGTGTGTTTCCCGAACACATTTTGAGGAGCCAAAGCATTTGTACCCAGTTATAAATGCATTAAACACTCTGTGATATGAAATTGTTTTCTGAAAATTTCTATTGAGATTAAAATAGATCGTATCTACAAGCTACGCTGATATACGTGGTAGTATGCTTTGATGGGTTGGACAATGCTCCGTATATGTCGACCGTCAAGGTAAATGTCTTGTGGTATGCATACGAAGATACGTAGATTATAATTATTTGTTCTCGTTTCGGCAGCATGTGGAATAAAACAGTATTTTAGGAAGGTCTTGATGCGTTGTGAATTTGACGACGAAAGTAAATACACATACCTTTGATGTCCAATGGCAGATAGCCTTGAAACATAGACCCAGAATGGCATGCTTCAAGGTAGAACACCATCTGTGGTTACACAACAACGTTGGCTGACACATACAGAAAGTCATACAAGAAGACACATGGTCATACCACAAAACAGTGTGCCTATTTACTTACTTTAATCTTCAACTTATCTACCTTTATTTCGTCTTTACAAAAGTTTACATGAATAATACTTAAACGTGAAAATACTATGACAAGGCTGTCTGTCACAACATGAAAGTCAAACAATGAATTGCCTATTAAAGTATAAACTTGATGTCAAAGTTCAGTGCATTAAATGTGTTTAAAATCTAGATTGGTTACTAAACATTTAGCAATGTACAGTGACTTGACCCCACGAATTAGATTTTTCGTTTAATGTGATCTGCTTGTGTTGCTTGCAAGTTATATGAACGTAACGTAACGTATTTAAGCGTGTTCTAAAAATACAGTATCATGGGCTCCTATAATATATTCAATAACTTAACCTATTTGTGCATTGTATGGAAGTCACAACACCCATTTTGTCTATGTTACATATACATATACCTCCAGAAATTGCCAAATATGAACTCAACTGACAAGTTGCAATTGTAATTTTAACGAGTGCTTCGAAGAAATGGCGCCAAATGTCCGTACCTCTTTATACTTCTTCTCGCTGTGCATTAGAACGAGGGCTGCATTCAGATCGTCGGCGTATAACTGGAATATAAACGACAAATGTGGGTGTGTGCATGTGTGCGTGTGCGCGTGTGTGCATGTGTGCGTGTGTGTGTGGGGTCTGTGCGTGTGTTTGTGTGTTCGTGTGAGGGTGTATGCGTGTGTGAGTGTGTTCGTGTGTGTGCGCGTGTGTGTGGGTGTGTGTGTTCGTGTGTGCGTGTGTGCATGTGTGCGTGTGTGCGTGTGTGTGGGTGCGTGTGCTCGTGTGTGCGTGTGTGTGCGTGTGTGTGGGTGCGTGTGTTCGTGTGTGCGTGTGTGCGTGTGTGCGTGTGTGTGTGTGTGTGTGTGTGTGTGTGGGTGCGTGTGTGCGTGTGTTCGTGTGTTCGTGTGTTCGTGCGTGCGTGTGTGCGTGTGTATGATTAAACTGTTGTGACATAAATAACAAGAAAACATGTTTGTGTAACATTTTCTAAATTACTTTGATAGACGTGTTCCTGGGCAAACCAATAAAATTCGATAGATTCTGATCGTATTGTTCAGCAGTACAAACAATAATGATAATAATAACTAACTTCTATGGCGCCTGTATCCTCAGGAACCTGAGCTCAGAGACGCGACAAATTAGAATCATTAAGCATAATCGCGAACAGGGACGCGCAAAAGTCAGTATCAGAACGAGGGACAACCGAAGATTTATTGTGCAAATGCAATTTGGAATAAATATGTAATTTATTATTAATTTTGTAATCGTTGGAGTTTAGCCAAATCTCTTTTTGCAATGTTATTTAGTATTGAATTGCAATAGTTAAGGCGGCTTCTGATTAGTGCCGTTGATATTGTTTTAGCAGTAGATATAGATATGTGACGTCGAATTCGACGGAGATCGTGTATATGATAGAAACAGGATTTACATACTTGAGAAATGTGCTGGCGAAAGATGAAGTCATTATCAAAGAAAACACCTAGATTACAAACAGTATCTGATGGGAATGTATCGCTGCCAAGCACATTAACTGGAATATTAGAGACAGATGGCGGCCAGTGTACACACTTTGGGTACAGCGATATTGGCGTCTAGTTAATTATTTTTGATTCTTATGTAAGACGATTGGACAAAATCGTCGTAAATAAATTACTTACTGCAGCATATTTGTATTTACTCACCCCAGGTCCAGCTGGTAAAGCAACGCGACCATTTCCTCCGTGGTCGGTATAGTATACAAACACATTATCGTTCTGTCCACTGCAACGAAGATTTCTATATTTTTGATTACAGCCAATTTTGTAATATATATTATGGTGTTTCAAGTGTTTGTGCTCAACCTTCGTTTGGTGTATTTTGCGGAAAAACTAAGCCGGGCGAAGGCCTTAAAAATTAATTTTAGATATTGTTCAACATCATCCAACGGTTACTTATATTTAGCTCTGGTCAATCTTGAAGTTGTGGAATAGGCTGATTGAATGCGTTTGGACAAATTCATCCAGTGATTCGACATGTATATTCCGCTGTTATCATTCCAGTCGCTTAGAGGGAGGCTAGAGTGTGCCCGTTGTAGCACCATTTAAGCGTTTCGAAGATATGTGGACCGATATCGCCCACGAAGACTACCATACTGAGGACACAGGCCACATCGAGCTGCCGGAGCCGATCCTGATCTACTTGGAGAAATACTGGCCTGTGACATCCACCTTAGATCACATGGATGCCAGGTGGGTGTCAAAAAAGATTTACTGCTTTAAGAGAAGGGATTGTGTAGGTTCAACCTCCTCTGTTGATATCTTCGGTAATTAGTAAAATTTAACTACCCAGTATATTTCACGGTCTTACATGCTCTTTGGTTGCTGTTTTACAACCAAAAGAAAGCAAGATGCATTAAGTACTTCAAAAGTGCATTAACCTAGATGAATAGCAGATACCTACTATTAGGACGTGTATGCGTGCGTGTATGCGTGCGTGCATGCGTGCGTGTGTGCGTGCGTGTATGCGTGCGTGTATCTGCTGCCAGAACGACGGTATTATGATGGTATTATTTAAATTTGTGTGCACACGAGCGCATGTGTGTGTATGCATGTGTACGTGGTGGATATTTAACAATTTATGCCCAACATGCGCTGGTGCACAAAACAGTACCTGTTAATGACTCTGCCTGACCCAATTCCTGCCATGACCGCTTTGTTTCCTTTCAATACGTCCAGAAAGTTCTTAGCAGTAACGTCCTGTGTGCAGTAAAAATTAATGTTGAATTCTCAGCAGTTATAATTACTTGAAACATTAGTCACATTTGCGCTGTGGTACACATTTATGTACAGGTTTTTTTAAGGTTCAGCTCACACGGGCAATGCAACATTTCACACGGGCCACGGGCAAACATGTTTTCACTTTTATCAGGCGCATTACCGCGCATATATACACAACACAATATTTGTTATTTACTTTTGAATTTCACACGGCATGGATTGCCCGTGTGAAAGGCTTAAAAAAACCCTGCATATACGTGATACAACACATCATATAAAGAAATAACGCATCCATTCATTAAACTATGTGCGTATTTAATTCCCGGGATTTAATTCGATATGTGTTGCATGAGATAGTCGATCTGAATTGACAAATGTCAAAACGTTCGCAAAATTCAAATTAAATGTCAATTGATTTGTTTCACAGTTTAGAACCGGTTGATATTGTGGCAGTCATATGGATATGTGTAAAGGGAAATATTATTGCGATGCGGAAGTTACATGGCTAAAGTAAGAATTGAAGAATTGTAGAATTGTCGACGGACGCAAACGTACAGTCGGAGTCTTTGATTAGCAGTACATGCGTCACACAAATATAATCACACTCAGATAAAAGTTTACGCTTGTGTCTCACTTTTTCACGATAATCGATCTTTACACCTGCGTAGACATCGGGGCCAGTCGGATGGTTGAACAGTTTACCCGGGTATGGGTTCCTGCAAACAATGTAAAATAGCGTGTTAGCTAGTCTAGTTAAAATCAGAGCCTGGATTCCAGTTGATATATGCGATTTACTATTAAGAAACTCGTGAGCCATGAAGCAAGTGGTTGCACCGTACGGGGCATTTTGATACAGCAAAAGCAAGTGTCGTTCGTACATTTACTGTTATTACATTAATTGGATTATACACACTTATACATGCATCTTATACACAGTGTACATAAAAATGTAGGTGTTCTCAGCTTCATATAGTAAGCTTTTAAATTTTATTTGCCAAAGGGGACTCATTCCCCGGATTCCTTCATAACAAACAACTGTTAATGGAATATAAATTATTGAATGGAATATGAAATAGTGAATGGCAATGTCTGTAATGAGACTTTTACTTGATTGAATGATACACACTCGCACGAACTCACATCCGCATTTAAATTAATCATGCTATATTTATTAATAGCGCAGATAGGTCTGTGTCATAGAAAAATAACAAGATTTAAGAAGATTGTCATTCCAGGAGAAACACTCAGATGGCATGTGAACAAAGAAGCCAATGACGTATCGAGGATCCAATAATTTTTTAACTATGTGTAACCGGCCCTTCTGAGATATTTGTTTTTTTAACATATTCACGCTGCATGCCAGCACTTACATTATTATTTATAAAATAATACGCTACGCTTCACATATGAAACAAAGCGAAAACGATAACAAATCGTGAATATCAGTTTAACTTCTATTTGACATAACTCCCTATATTATGTAGAATGTATGTTTCAAGTTTCATTCAGGAAACATTGTGGCTGCGTGAGATGATATGTGGGCATACCAAACAAAGTTTTAGGTGGCGAGTCATTTTTGTTCACACCTTGCTAATTTTTTATTCTCAAATCCCGATTTTTGGACAGTGTGTCCACTGGTGGACTTCCAACCAATTACTGTCGCCAGTGACCCTATATGTGCGCCATGGTTTCCCTCTACTTAGGCAGTTATTGATTGGCAGATTTACTGACCAAACCATTCCCCCACTTTAAGCCGGCAGGGCCTTTTTTGTCAACAAATGCATATTCAGATAAAATGGTAACCCTTTAACTGCATTACATTTTTTAAATTGTGACACCCATTGATATTACTCCGGGTCATTTTGAGCCATCCAACATCTCTCTGTGGATGCAGGTATTCGTTTGCTGTGTCTTTGTATCAACAAAATACAAATTACGACACACTTGTAACGCTTTAACCAAATTAAATTGAAATTATTTTGCTAATGTGATATCCATTTATATTAATCCTGCTTATGTTGAGCTATCTGGCATCTCCCTTTGGTTGATTCCCTGGTCCAGAACTCCCACTACCTTCGAGAAAAAGGTATTCCCGACATTACATTGTGGAGGAAGGTTTTGGTCAGGATTTCAATACTTGCACCCAAAGAGAGATGTAAAACGGCTCCAAATGACCAGGAGTAAAGCCAGTGGATGTTACACCTGCAAAATCCCCAAAATAGTATGATTAAATGGTTACAACATTATGTTAGTATGCATTTGTTTGACAAAATAAGCAATCGCCATCTCACAGGGAAGGGCAGTGTTTTGGCTAGGACATCAATACCTGCACCGACAGAGAGATGTCAAATGGCTCGAAATAACAAGAAATAATGACAATCACAGTAACAAACAGCCCAGTGTAATATGGTTAAAGGGCTACAATGTTATCTTAATGTATTTGTTTGACAAAATAAGTAGTCACGACTTTACAGGACGGAGTAGTGTTTATCGAGTGATAATCAATGTGACACTAATTAAACCCCATGTTTAATTTTTAACATAGTGCACCATTATACATATCATAGCAAACGTATTGACCAATAAATTGAAACAGCTACAAATATGATGAACGTAATATGCGAACACAAATCGGTATCACAAAATCGGACCAAATAACCCAAATCAAGGATTAGGGTAAACATCAAAGTTCCCATGCGTTGTTGGAACTCTAGGCACCCACCCGGTTATCCTAAAATAAAATAGTTTTTTATAAAAAATGTCCGGGTCATCGTAAATTTTTACTGGTTATTATTATACAAAATAACATCCAATATATGATGTTAAATAAAACACAGTTATTAATATTATATTTCTTTACCTAAGTGCTTTCGTCGGGAAACATTACCGTTGTACGTACGTATAAAACACTTCTCGAACAATGTTAACTGCAGAAAGGTGATATTTGAAGAAAAGAAAGAAAAAACAAATGTCTGTATAATAAAATTACAACATGAATAAATTCAAATTATGTAAGGGTTTAATGTCATACTTACTTCGGATCATAAGCCACATCATCGTACATCATCAGAACAATTCTCTCCTCTGGAATGCCGTTCTTCTTCATGATGTGGTAGGCATGACAAACGTTTGCCTGAAATATTTGAAGAAACAAACATAACACGTACGTTTGAAAAACAAATCCTTCAATATTTCTTTTGTAAAAAGGCGTTAATAAAACATAGTCATAACTCACTCTTATATAGTTTGTAGGTTTGTTTTGCTAGTCGTCCCAGACGCTTTCGATCTCGGGCGCCAAACTTTCAGGGGCTCATATGCAACACCACGAAGGAGTTGCAACGCTGTTATTTTATTAATTTACGTAATCCGTCGATAGACACTAGCATAAATGTCACTATTACGTTGCAATTTGTAGAGTTCGATTACTAGGAGCCATCAAGATATTGACTGGCAGGACCAAGTACCAATTAGATACCAGATAGAGTGTTGTGATAGTGTTGTTTATCCTGAAACTTTGTAAATATTGTTATCACTGTAGTAACTTACGAACTACCAGTTATCCCATTCGTTGGATGGGTGTTTTTGCTAGTTACTATAATCGAGCTAGCGTATGTTTGCTCTGCTACTCCTCGTAGACACATTGCATATTGTCTACGATTGTTCCATGCTGCGTAATCTTCGTCAAAGTTCCACCTTCTTCGTGCATGTAGCGCCCTCAAGCATATTATAGTGAACTGATTAGTGAACGGTTTAAGTAACTTGGAGGAATCGTACAGAACATGCATAACTTTGCGAACAATAGTACGTAATGACCTTCTACGAACTACCAAATTATCCCCTCCGGAGGGTGGGTATTTCTGTTAATATGTACAATGAAGGTTATGTTACATGAACACGTTGCTAACGTTGCCAAATAAAATGGATAATTAGGAATAAAACTTACAAGAGTGTAATCCAATTTGTATTAGCTGTAAGTTGTATACCATGTAAAAACGATAGGGTTAAAACAAATATATAATATATTATATTATATTATTTCATATTATATTATATTATATATATATATACATATAATATGAAATATATATATATATATATATATATATATATATATATATATATATATATATGTATATATTTCTCAAATATGCTGAACATTACGTTTGCAATAGAAATAATGCAGAATACTAACGTGGTGTCGGTAGTTCTTATACTGGTGCGAGCCAGCCACGATCAGTGCCCAGTGTTTCGGAACCAAAGTCTCCGTTGTGCCATGCAGTCCTAATATTGAAAGATGCAAAATAACACAGATGCTTTTTTATTTGGCTATAACGAACGAAGATAACATTGACATTCTATGAATAAGGATATCCGTCTACGATCCTCTCTAGTTTCCAAGAAATGTTTATATGGGGACTATGATGCACATTACAAAAAGTGAAGGCTATACGGCAAGTAAGAACAAGTTGTCAGTGGATTGAATTATGTATACTGCGCTAGACTGGAACACGAACTGCTCACCTTGCCATAACTGAAACGAAAACGCTTAATGAGTTAGACCAGGAACATTACATCCATTGATGCTACTTACCGATGCACAGTCCACGGCTGTCGTAGAGCTTCGACACTTCGCCAGCTTTGAGGGCGTATCTCGCGAAGCTTATCTGGACATCGCAAAAAGAGTACGATTTAGCATTACGAGCACTGCACAACAACAACAACAACAACAACAACAACAACAACAACAACAACAACAACAACAACAACAACAACAACAACAACAACAACAGCAACAGCAACAACAACAACAACAACAACTACTACTACTACTACTACTACTACTACTACTACAACTACAACAACAACAACAACAACTACAACTACAACTACAACAACAACAACAACAAAAACAACAGAAGCAGAAACAACAACAACGACAACACATTCCACTACTACCACTATCACCACCAATATTACTAACACCACCACCGCCACCGCCGCCGCCGCCGCCGCCACCACGAATTCGTTGGGACATTACCGAGTCCATCAGTCCGTTGTAGTAGTGGAAATTGCAGGGACCGCAGGCGTTGGCTCCGATGAACATTGGAAACCAGACAGGTGGCATCTTTCCTGTCATCGAACATATGTCGTGTAACCGTTAAGTGATAATCAAATTGATAATCCGAATAGTTAAACATAATTATTATACTGTGGCCCATTTGGTTGGAATCACAGCCGGTGTTGAGTTCCGTAGTTCAATCAGTCATATCTTTAATGAGTTGATGTAGTGTTTGTGTATCAATTTAAATCTAGTAAACTACTTAGCATTAATCAGTCGATCTCGAGGTTGTTTATCTCAAAGTATTATTGATGGCACCATAAATGACCTTTTGCACGTACACATTGCCGGATTAACCGCGGTACAAGTGATACACTCGCACCAGACCCCCATATAACGTCCCCCACAAAATCAATCACTATCCATCTGATCAGCCGCTTAAAGGCTCACTTCGCTCCCCTTGAATCGGGCTCCGACCTCTGTTCAACTGATGTGCTATAGTCGTGAATGTGACACATCCTCAAATGATGTCGGGCGAACAGGATGAAGAGAACGTCAGAAAAAACGGACGTGAGATTTGTGATAGAACTATATTAGTACCCCTATCTTGCGTATTGGTTACCTTAACAGTTCTGGCGCAGTGGTGCCCCATACACTTATCGCGCTGTTTAACAATGTGATGAAGTGGTCACGTATATGTAACTGAATTTGTTTTGGTATAAATTCTGATTTAATGATTTAGGTTTGTTCAGTTGAAAATCTATTTGAGAGTGACTTGATTTATGAGAACCTTTATGCAAACATATTAAACAACTACACTTATATCCATGCGTATAGCAAAACACGAAATGTTCTTACAGTCAATAATATGTCTACAGATAATACCCAATGGAAAAACGAAAGTTGCGGAACCTCCTAACTTGTAGCAATTGGGACCTGTACTTGTAGATCACATGTTTTAAAGATACACGTTACAAGTTTGACATGCTGAACCTCTCAAATGAACCTCTCAAATAAGAACACTTTAGTAAGAGGAAACTATAATAACCCTAAAATCATCCGATGTTAACATATGTAAAATGTGTGATATATTTCAGACGCACTCACCTACAAATATATAGCACTTGATGAGGGCATATATATATATATATATATATATATATATATATATATATATATATATATATATATATATATATATATATATATATATATATATATATATATATATATATATATATATATATATATATATATATATATATATGTAGTGAATGAGATATACTCTATATCGTTCCAACTGTATATATATATAATAATATATATATATATATATATATATATATATATATATATATATATATATATATATATATATATATATATATATATACTGTACGTGTAGTGAATGAGATGCTACCTCTACCTCCCTAGGTCGTTCCAACTGTTCTAGTCCTTATTCTCTTCTCGACACCCAATTGGCAAGGGAACGAGCATTTCATCGGATAGGTAGGGTAGAGGCGCCTGATCCCGGGAAAGATAGAGACATCACAGATGCCATCTGAGGTACATATACACAGATCCCCAGTTTACGGCGAAGGCGTATCCCCCATATGAACTATAATATGGGTGCCAATTGGATGTTCGACTTTGCTTAAAACTCGCCAACCTGCAAATGTGGGCAGTTTGGCGAGTGTAGGCCACAAACCCTCAATCAATTATGGTAGCACGACCAAAGTAACGGCCTCGGTCCCCAGCAGTTCTCAAATCAACAACCACGGGAGCGGTTGCTCTGATGAGGAGCAGAGAGTGCCAATAATCCCTGGGTTTGGATAGGCTCCCTGAAGAACTTAACAATAGGATCGTACAACACCAGATCACTACTTTGAGAGGAAAAACTTCTTGAACTTGAAAAGGAATTCGAAAATGTCAACTGGGACATTCTTGGGATCAGTGAAACAAGGTGGAGAGGGGAAAACTAAATCAGCTTAAAAGTGGGAACTTACTCTATACCAGAGGAAATGACAATACCAGACACGGAGGAGTAGGATTTCTTGTACATAGAGATCTATCAGCAAACGTCATCAGTGTTAAAAGCACATCTTCAAGAGTTCAAGAGTGATCATCAAGATTTCTAAAAGACAGAGGTTGCGTGTTATTCAAGTCTATGCACCAACATCTAGCCACCCCGAGGAAGACGTAGATGCTATGTATGACGAAATAAATGATATCCTGAACCAAGATAAAACACAGCATACCATCATGATGGGAGATTTCAATACCAAAGTTGGATCAAAAGCTCACAATCAAGAACGAACAATGGGAAACTTCAGAATAGGTCAACGAAATGAAAGGGGTGACAGGCTAATATAATTCTCTGAAAGTAGAAACTTAAAAATCATGAATACTTTCTTCAAAAAGAAACCTACACGGAAAAGGGCATGGATAGGTCCAAATGGAGAGACCAAGAACGAAATTGACTTTATCCTATATACGACAATGGCCGACGCCGCAAAACGTGACCTGTTTTCAGTTGGCGAGGCACTGCGATCTTGATTACGGGGTAAACACAGTACTGTTTTGTCCAGTGCTTCCTAGGGGACCCGGCCGTTTTCGGGCTAAGACGCTAGAATTCTTAGCAAAAGCTGAGCTGTTTTAAATAGTCTAGCTGGTACTGTACTTGTACAGTCTTAATTAAGTACCGTTTTCCCTTGTGAATTGTTATGCTGGAACATTATATAACAGCGACAAGGGTTTTTTGGTCACACTTTTATTGCTAACATGTACCAGTTTGTCTTCTGCACTGATGTAATTATCCAGACAGACATTTATTCTGACTGTGCACCCTATGCTGCAGGCATCTTACATTTAATGCGGTGTGCACCAAATTAACCAAATACACCGGGGATCTGCTTAGGCACACGAAATAATATGAAAACGATTGAAGAGATCATCCAAGAGCACATAATCCTCAAATGAGCATATAATTACCCTGAAATCTAGTGGCTGAGTATCGTAAATAATAGAGATGAAACCATTAGCAGGGAAGAAGAATTATATCAAGATCTGCAATCCAAAAACAAACAAAAAACTACAAAAATTCGGTATCAACATAGATGAGGATCAAGTACCAGACATCACAAGAGACGAGGTCAAAAAGGCCCTGAAAGATATGAAGAAAGGCAAAGCACCAGGATAACATGAAGTCCTAATACAGTTCCTTAAAGAATGTGTTACACAGTATGTACACAGCTTGCTGAACTCTTCACCCAGTGCATCAGATCAAACAAGATTTCAGGTAGCTGGAAAAATGCCATCATCATACTACTACACAAGAAAAGGGATGTTAAGGATCTGAAAAATTACTGACCCATCATCTCTCAAATCTGTATAAATTATTCACCAAAGTTGTAACAAATCGCATTACCAACATCCTAGATTTCAACCAACCTAGAGAACAGGCAGCATTCAAAAGCGGGTTTTCAGTAACTGACCACCTACTTGTAATAAACTAGATCACCCAAAACATGAAGAATATAGGCAACCATTAAGGCTGGGTTTCATCGATTATGAGAGAGCCTTTGACAGCATTGAACTCCCAGCGGTTCTTGAAGCTCTATTCAACCAGGGTGAGCATTCATCGTACAGCAATATCATCAACACAGTATATAACCAGGGAACATCAACTATCAGACTCCACAAAGATAGCAACAAGATCAATATAGATAGAGGGGTAAGCCAGGGGGCACTGTTTCACCTAGAAAGGAAGGGAATCAATATAGACGGTGATCATCTGAGCCATCTGCGTTATGTGGGTTAAGAATCAACATGAAAAAGACAAAAGTCATGTTCAACAGTTACCCTAAAATCAACCAAATTAAAGTTAACGATGATATTATAGAAACAACCGACAGGTATACATATATCTAGAACAACTTGTACAAATAGATTAGAGTCATTTAGAAGAAGTTAGAAGGAGAACCCAAACTAGGTGGAGTGCCTTCGGAATATCTAATGACACTATGAAGAATAACATGCCAATATGCCTGAAACGTAGAGTCTTTGGCCGATGTATATTACCATATATCACATATGGTGCAGATACTTGGGCAATGACAAAACAATGGAACAAAAACTTAGAACAACACAAAGAAGCATGGATAGATGTATGCTAAGAATTACCAAGAGAGGTAGAAAAAATAGCAAATGGATCAGAGAAGAAACTAAAATCCAGGATATCATAAAAACAAGTTAAAATCAAGAAATGCCGATGGGCGGGGCACCTTGCCAGAACTAAGGACACCAGGTGGACGAAGATAACAACAGAATGGAGACCAGTGACAGGTTCTCGAAGTCAGGGACGACAAAAAACTAGATGGAGAGATGAAATTGTAGTTTGCTGTCATGACATGGATGAGAACGGCACAGGACAGACGTAAATGGTACCAGCTTGGGGAGGCCTCCGTCCTGCACTGGGCTGACAATGGCAGAGATGATGACGATGACTGTACGTACCTTCGAGGTTGCCCTTTCCGACTTGCTTGCCGTCGATGTAAACCTTTGTCCAACCATTCAGGGTCACTTTGCTCACGTGCACCGTCACCACTACGTGGCGCCACTCGGCCGATTGTGATTTCTGTGATACCGACGGTGGATTGAGTTATGTCTTCCTGATTTATAATATGCGAAATTCATTTCACATTCACTTAGAAAGCAGTAGAGTACATTTATTAAATTATTACATTTCATAAATATAATCTTACCCATAGCATAATATGCATGATTTGGGAATATACCTCTGCAACATGAATACAACTACGTCTTGTTCTGCCTTTGGTGCCAATTAATAACCAATATCACGCACATGCATTCAAGTATTTACTTACTCTTATAAACATGGAACTACCTATATATAATACAGAAGCAGGGTTAGCAAAATTAGCCTTTCAGTAGAATTGAATAAATTGGCTGAGACTGACTCATTCACACTGCATTACACTGCGCCGCTTAAGTGAATCAACCGCTTAATAGAATCAAATGGGTGTGACCCGAAGTGATTATATTGAGCGGAGTCCACCACAGTAGTTGTTATATACCTTCTGCTGTTATATACCTTCTACTCTCTCTTTCCATATTTGACCTAGTCTTTTTTTACTTACTTTGCATAGCAATTGCTGTCATGGTTATTGACGTAGTTGTTACCATAGTTATTGTCAGCATAGTTGTTGTCGTAGTAGTTGTTGTTATTGTTGCTGTCATAGTTGTTTCCGTAGTTGTCGTATCTGTTTTTGTTGTAACTGTATATAATGTTTTCTTAGTGCACGACGCAAAATACCCATTTAATTCATTGCGCCTTCGTAAAAGTGGAAAGAAGAAATTGTGATATACTATGCTTTTTTTCATATATTGTATGTGGTAATTGCATGGTATACCATGGTTTACCTGTTTCAAAACACCGTGGCATACCATGATTTCCATGATATATCATGGTATTTTCTCATGGACTATCATGAATTATGATGGTACATGTTCATAAGTTTTTATTCCATCGTAAAAACTGTCTTACATTCAAAGCAGTGAGTGTACGATGTCAAGCTGATTGTGGGCAGTTTGTCTTCATTGCTACCATTTGCGTATCTAATTCACGACCGCTATTATTATATGGGGCTGTCTTCTTAACCAGAATTCCGGATAGCTTATCTCACTCGTTTGATCTTGTTTTCAGTTTCTATGTCACCGTTCCACCTGTCGATTTTAAGAATATAATGAACCGAGCTGAGGAGTTTAGAAACTCTCCAGCATGTATGACGGTTTGCATCCTGCCAATACAAACAACCAGATTCCGTTATTGTATTGTTTGCTGACAGTTGTTTAAAAAGGGTTTATCATACGAGACGGAATTTACTGCTTGCGTATACAAATGACCTTCATGAATATCTTTGATAGCGCAGACTTACCGTGACAAACATTTCCTCGTACGACAATCCCGCACTAGGCCTGACTGTTACTATTAGATGCGTGTCGTCTTTGCTGGTGATCTTAAAATAAATCCAATATAATGTTGTTAGAAACAAAATTGGCGATCGAAGAATGGATTAACACAATGACATCGTATTATCATCAACAATGTATATAGCATAAACGACACAACTTAGAAAATTAAGGACGAATCATGATCCAAATTTATAATGTATTATATTTTGTACTAAATACTCAGGTTAAACACAGATAACTTGCACGCAACAAA
Source organism: Lamellibrachia satsuma (assembly GCA_033239005.1). Lineage (NCBI taxonomy): Eukaryota > Metazoa > Annelida > Polychaeta > Sabellida > Siboglinidae > Lamellibrachia > Lamellibrachia satsuma. The sequence continues at coordinate 293,390 of BSQZ01000017.1, read as the reverse complement.
CGAAACTCTACCAAACAGAGCCATTGATACGTCACAATTTTTTTACTGGTCATCAATTCACAACAACAATTGATGAAAACTAAATTTATTTCAGAGAATATGTTCATAATTGAGAAACAGATAAACACAATGTTCTTGTAGTCACATAAATTAATTATAACAAGAACCGTATACGTTGTGTAATATTGTTTCGTCAATAAAGACGTTAGGGTAGTGAACATTTCTCAGGATAATTCGTTTTCATGTTGAAATGGTTATTTTGACATATCCCAACTGGTTTTTACCGTGTAAAACATGGAGTAAAAGGGGTAGATACTATTGATAAAGTCTCCTTTATAAATAACCATTTCAACAAAGATGTTGGGGAATGCGAATATAGTAGACTCTATATACAGGCAACAGCAATAGCTTTTCAAACCTGTACGGTGCGTTCTACGCAGTTGCCATTGCTGACAAGCACTGGCCAACAGCCGCTGCCGCCTTGGCGTTTGAACCAGACGCTGACAGAGAAGTCAAAGAAATCGTTGTTCTTGAAGAAAGGGATCTCGATCTTCGACGGCTCGTTGAAGCGGCCGCAGTCACGGTCCAGGCCACAGTTCTTCTCTATCGCTACACCAAAGTTCTTCAGCCAGATTCCCTGCGATGCCTTGAACTGGCCGTCCCAAGCAAGCAGAGGTTTGTCGAACGTTATGCACGTCAACGAATTCTTGCCAATCTTAAGTGACGTGCCTAAAGATCGATAACATACACAACACTGATGTAAGTTTTATTTTGGCAACATGGCATACAGTGATCGTTTCATATTGTTTTCGACGCAAGGCGTATTTCAGTTGTTGCGGTTGTTAGTCGCAATGTAGTACCAGCAAGATATTAAGTTAAATTTCCTAGATATACTCTACACACTGCCATGTTATATTGAAGTGCACTCGATACCCAGTTTCGAAGCCAATGAAAAAGTTAACTTTCCTAGATATACTCTACACACTGCCATGTTATATTGAAGTGCACTCGATACCCAGTTTCGAAGCCAATGAAAAAGCAAGGTTAAGTCAACATCTCAACATATCATGACCACTGTCCTTTTCGTTTTGACCTAATGTCACAACGTCCACAAAAGAGGGCATGTCATGATTAACGAAGCTGTTAGAGTTCCCAAGATGTTTAAGAATTACATTTAATTAAGGACCCTCGTTGTACAAAGAAATACGACTTGATTTTAACGCAACCTTTTTTGCAATAATTTTGACATTAGATAAGCTAAAGTGTCTGCTGGCGCACTAAAACGGAAACATATAAAGGAGGAAAACTAATTTACTAATTTGGGCAGTGTCTTGACAGACAAGGGCGAAACAGATGAATATGTCAAACACAGGACTGGTCAGGTCTGCATTAACCCTCTTAAAGACAGAATTGCATACACTAACCTTCTCAAAAAGAAATACAACCCGAATTTTTACCACAAATGTGAAAGGCGTGTTGCTCTATGGCTCCAATACATGGATAGTAACCAAGACAACGAGAGAGTAACCAAGACAACAAGAGAGTAACCAAGACAACAAGAGAGTAACCAGGACAACAACCAGAAAACTCCAAACATTCATAAACAAATGTCTTAGATGCATTCTAAAAATTAAATGGCAAGACAAGATCACAAACAGAGAGGTCATGAGTAGGACAGACCAACGCAGCATCTGGAAAAATGTCGAGACAAGGAAACGGAGATGGATTGAACACATCATCCAGAAAGAAACCACAAAGTATGCCCTGGAATGACATCCCCAAGGAAACGTTAACTGGGTGAAAACGAAACAATAGTTGGAGGAAGTCAGTAATTGATGAAATGACGGTGTTTGGAACCACTTGGAAAGATATGAAAAAATTAAGTCTAAAACAGAGTGCGTTGGAGAAATGTTGTTTCTGCTCTATGCTCCAGTTGTTAAGTGAGAGTGGAGTATGTTGGACAATCGCCTTGAGTTATAAATTAGAGTTCTAGATGCACACGCAAGAAGAAGACTTACCTTTTACTGGTGTGCAGGTGAACACAGTCAGTAACAAGAACACGAAAGTGAAATGCGCCATCTTGGTGGAACACAGCACCTGAAAAGCAAGCGAATGCTATAATAACGTGTCATCTCGGCTTGTTGGCATTTTTCAAAATATGCTAAATATGTTACTGTTTTACAAGTGTGTTAACTCATGTGATGTCCAGACCAAATTATGTGGTGGATTAGCAGCAGTCAATGACCATGGATTAATGGCCTCTGGCACAAGTGAACCATAGACAGATTAAACATTGTAGACTCTGATTAACAAAGGTTCATTTGTCCAAATACTAGCTGGAATATGTAGCATTATGACGCGAGTGCGTGCGTGTTTTATGTTGGTGAAAGTTTGTCGATTTGTACGAAATTATAAATTCATAAATTTTTCACAAGAAACTGAGCCACGAGAGAGTGTGTAAAACTTTCAGATCAACTCACCTGCAAATTGTGTCGATGTTGCGTTCCGTCTTGGAACACGAATGCCAGTTGGCCCTGCGACCATCTTTATATTCACAAGCCGGCTGCACTTTTTTCACGCCACTGCCGTAATGTTATGACAGATAGAGCAAAAACAATTGTATCATACATATTACTTTTCACAAAAACAACGACATAGGCGATGGCCGACAAATTAAGTATAAGGTATCACATTACTGTCTACACAATGGATGTTTGCGTACATAGAAAAATGGGATTAATTATTTTTTTGACACAGATACGTGTGATAGAACGAACGTTGTGTGGTAGGATATACTCACACACACTCTTGTTGGTTTGAAGAATGTTTTAATTAATTATCGGACTTTATTAAAAAAAATTAATAACAACACAAGTTTACGTCTGATCTTCGGTTTCTGTGCGTGGTCGTAAGTTTTCGACCACAGGCTCGTTCGTAAGAAACTAGCCCGATGCGGGCAGCCACTGCTCGTCCACAGTATTGACATGTATAGGTCAGTATGTGTCCTGTTTGCTCTGCCAGCGCGTGCGCCCGTTCGTGGCGGCGTTGCCATCTGGTCTCGGTGTCAGCTGCTTATGTAGATTCAGGGTACACGGCTCCTTGTCTGACGGCCTACATGTACCATTTCCTTCCACCGTTTCACGTCAACAATCGTTTCAGCAATCTATATAGCGCAAAAGTGGTCGTCCGACGTTTCGCATAGAATATATATATATATATATATATATATATATATATATATATATATATATATATATATATATATATATATATATATATATATGTATATATATATATATATATGTATATATATATATATATATATATTATATATATATACATATATATATATATATATATATATATATATATATATATATATATATATATATATATGTTAATATATATATATATATATATATATATATATATATATATATATATATATATATATATATATATATAATATATATATATATATATATATATATATATATATATAATATATATATAATATATATATATATATATATATATATATATATATATATATATATATATATATATATATATATATATATATATATATATACAATATACAAATATACAAGTCGTCTTCAATTTCTCTCTTTCCCTTCCTACCCCCTCTCTATCTCTACAATGTGTTCGGTGTTGGATACGAGGAGATTTTCATAGTGATATTTCCACTGATATTTCTTTCCTCAGGAGATTTCCTAGGCACATTACCATTTGGTTAACTTTCTACCAGGTACATGATTTATTACGTTCAAGCCTGTTGATTTTCACTTTGACTTTGGGAGAAATCACATTTACGTATGTATGTTTGTAAGCATTAGAAAGTTTGGTATGTTCCTTATAACACCTTATTTTGTAGGACAAACACATTGTTTTGCCGTTATCGGATCTAGCGGACGGAATTACTTGGGAGTTCGTAAGTGACTGTCACGATAACAATATTTTACAATTTCAGGATGCACCACATGATCTCATAAATATCCATCCCTGCTTTGGTATTCGGTGTTGCCAGTCAATATATTGATGGCTTCTTGGAATAAAACTATCTAATCTAAATTGCGATATATTTGGCAGAATTACAGTAAGATATTTGCTGTATTGTAGCATGTTGTCTTCTTACATGAATCCAACACCACCAATAGCTGATCCCACTCTGGGTGTGGTTGCAGATCATGTCATTAATTGTCCGTGTGTCTGTAATATGCGATACCTTATTACTTCTTTATGTATCATACTTGTTGCAAACTAGTCTAAATGCAGATAATGTTGCAACGCGCAATGTCATTAGTCAACACATTTTGCAAGAGAAACAATAAGACATCTAAACGTGTCTACTTCGGCACATTGGTTAGTGTTACGGTGTAATGTAATTCTTACGTGGTAACAATAGTCAATGCATCATAGCATCTTGCGAAGGTAGTAAATGTATGCCCAGGCATGTCAACACGTGGTTTCTGGTTTCCGAAATGTGATATACAATAACACTTAACATATAGCAATATAACAATATAACGTCTGAACTCGCGATTTGATTGTATTACTATGTATAAAAAAGTATCAAATAAAACTGTTATATGCAAACTGTAATTTTACATTTGTACTGAAACACAAGTCACATCCACACAAATACGTGCACACAGATGTGCTAACGCAATTATAAAGTGTGTTTTATTGTTGTTGTCGCATAGCAAATAAATATCCCTATCAAAAACCGGGTTTACCAAAAAAACTGTAGTGTAATAGACGCTACAGAAGCGGAGAAGAACAGACATCGCCCCACCTTCTCTGAACAGACATCGCCCCACCTCCTCTGAACAGACATCGCCCCACCTCCTCTGAACAGACATCGCCCCACCTCCTCTGAACAGACATCGCCCCACCTCCTCTGAACAGACATCGCACCACCTCCTCTGAACAGACATCGCACCACCTCCTCTGAACAGACATCGCACCACCTCCTCTGAACAGACATCGCACCACCTCCTCTGCTGCCGGCTGCTGGACGATCCTTGTACACCGGAAGACCCGGCCACTGCCACGGACCGGGCGAAGACATGTGCCATAAAGTGGCAACACCTTGTGTGAGGGACACGAAAAGAAAGAGAAAGCCTACACTACAGCTGGTTATCTCCCTCGCAGTGGACACATATTGTACTGTTCCAGTGACCTAGAGTTATTGTTGGTGTGCAGACAGAAATAACGTATGGTGTGAACTTTTAAAATACTAAAGTAAACACGCGTCGTGTCGATCGAACTCTGCTCGACCGATCGCCAGGTGGCGCGAATTGTTGTTGATATGAAGCTTTGAGAAACTTTGATTGTGGCGGAAACGTAGACAGCCATGTCTCTACTGTGACAGCATTTCACTATACGTAATACCTTGATTCAGAGTCACTTTGCCATCGGTGGCCAATATAGCGTTTCCCGGGTTCCACGGAAACTTTGTCCAACGATTTTCTTTTAAATTTCGCAGCATATTAAACATCAGTTATCTGACATCGTATTAGAAATTCGTGAAAACTGCGCAGGGGAAGTTGGGCATGTCCGCACGCTGAGGCATATCCGCAAACCTTGTTATTGACCAAACAGCGTAATATTTTGTTTCAAAATTGTGTTCAACGGCATCTATATAATACATCGATCATATGAACCCGCGAATTTAACTCGTTTGCGTCAGTAAGAATTTCCAGAATAAAATATTGTTTTTTTGCAGAATTTCGTGTAATTTTATACATCTATTGATACATAACTCACACTCTCAATAATATATTCATATTGGTGCGTTTATGCATTTTTTTAATATGTGCTATTAGTGTTGTCGTCGCACATATCAATTTTACTGCCAGGGAAACTGACAGTCTTCCTCCGCCGGTCGTTTGGGGCGTATCCGAACAGGCGTGTGCGGGTATTGCCCACTCGTGTGCAGTAAGTTTATTTACACAGCGTGATGGCTTGGTGTAGATGTTACGCCTATGTGGATGCTCATCAGCTAGCCCATGTTTCATTATGGAGGGGTGTGACAGGAACTCAGGAGGTACTCAAAATATGGCCTGTGTACCATTCTTGAGAGTTTTTCTAACTGAACATCCTTAGACAAATTTTAGACTTCTGTCAAAATTATTCCATTTTCAAGTTGAGTGCATTGAAATACTCACGATTGAACGTGTAAGATATTCACCGTTGTTGATGGGTGTTCTAGTTTGTCTGATCCAGATGACTTCCTTGATGTGCCGGACGAGGGCAACCGAAGAATCCGGCACATCAAGGAAGCCATCTGGATCAGAAAAACTAGAACACCCATCAACAGAGACGAGGGCAATTATGAACTGCCTCACGTGTACGATGACGTCATCAAGCGTCATAGGTACTGATGAAATCAACGTGACACGTTGATGAAAGCCTCTACCAGGTAAACTAAACACACCTTGGATATGTAAAACGAAAGTTATCTGATCTCATAGAACATACTGAAGAATTAAGATTGATGGTATCCCAAAAATTGGGTAGCATGTTCCGTATTATGGGTTGTTTGTTTGTGTTAGTAGGGAGTAGAGGGACTTTTGTAAAATAACTTCTGTCCATAGGCCACCTTAGACATCATCAATGATGTATGTTTGGCGCAAGCAAAGAACAACAACCAGTCAACCAGCAAGATACACTTCTTTGAGACAGTACAACGTAAGGGTATGCTGTATATTGGCCACATTACACAAAGAGGACAACACAAAGGAATGACATTGAACTTGTATACATGAACACTCACACTTCATCTACTTGCACACAATCAACAAACAAACTTGTATACATGAACACTCACACTTCATCTACTTGCACACAATCAACAAACAAACTTGTATACATGAACACTCACACTTCATCTACTTGCACACAATCAACAAACAAACTTGTATACATGAACACTCACACTTCATCTACTTGCACACAATCAACAAACAAACTTGTATACATGAACACTCACACTTCATCTACTTGCACACAATCAACAAACAAACTTGTATACATGAACACTCACACTTCATCTACTTGCACACAATCAACAAACAAACTTGTATACACGAACACTCACACTTCATCTACTTGCACACAATCAACAAACAAACCAATACAAGATTTGCTTTCCATAATTGTAAGCTGTATTTTGTTTCGTTTTCATGACAGTACTATTTTTTAACACATATAGCTTGAACTATTTTAAGTGTGCATGCAATTATGACTGTACTTGCATTCACATTTGTATACGAACTCTCAAACAGCAACACACACTTATGATCAACTAATCATTCAGTGTGCCTGTACACATAATAAGCCATCACTTAATTTTAGGACACTTCATAGTATATATAAGAGAACATTAAACATAAACATAAAAGTCTTTGACTAATTAAATGCTTTTGTCAACAGGAGATGATATGCTGAACAAGGTGAAGTTCATTGACGAGTGCTTGGTACCCAAAACCATACCAGTGTCACTTTCAAGAATAACTTGCAGCTTCACAACACTGTCCAAAACAACTGCAAGTTTAACAGTGTTTGCAGAGTTCTCTGTGATGCACCATGGAAGCCGAACCTTGCCAAGATCCTTGCAGATGTCTTAAAAGCTGAAGCATGCGCGACACAACAAAACTCTGCTGGATGCTTTCTGTAGGATTGAAACATAAAAAAGACAAAACTGCTGTCTTAGCACCAATATGTAATCTAAGTGTTAATCGATTGAGACAAAACAACAACGAAGTATACTGCAAATGGAATTAAAAACGAAAAGGCATATACCATAACACTTTTGACTCACAGTGACTCCAAGTCACAAGGCATCTGAGATAGATATTGATAATATTATTAAATAATATAACATTAACAATAATAATAATTCCACTTATGAGGCCACTTACCCATGTATTGAACGTGCAGTTCAAGTGGACAGTTCGAGGGGGAAGATGGGTCTACGTTAACTGATTGAACATATTTATCTACAATAATAACAATAGTAGTATTTATACAATTACCAAATATCCACACGAACAAACATTAGAACAAAAATGTACGCATACATGATGTAATTATGCTTACTAAATCAAAAGTATTGAAACACACAGTTATACTACATTACATAAACAAATCATACATCCATACATATCCAGCGCAGAGCAACAGCAAAATGAAAGGAAAAGAAATAAGAATAATTATTTTAAAAGAAATTCCAGTTCCACTTTAATTGCTGCAGGATTGGTTTATGAAAAAAATACCTTACTTAAGAATTAATCAGTAGGCTAGGTACGGTGTCGCTGTCACAACTGGCGAAGGGGAAGTGCTCGATTTTCGTAAGAGAAAATCACAGATGGGACAATAAAATATATAAAATCAAAAAGCACAAGAAATGAGAAATAGCCAAAGCAGAAGGAAGTAAAAATAAACACATTAGATTAAGACTTGGTAACTTGTTCAATACGCAAAGAGTAATTGAGTAACACTTGCAGGCTCCTTTCGGGTTGTTTTTGGTGTTTCTTTGAAGGCATTCACAGGGTTGTCAAATGTTCTGCGAGTTCCACTTGGACATGTACACAAAATAAATTGTGTGTGTGTGTGTGTGCGTGCGTGCGTGTGTGTGTGTGCGTGCGTGTGTGTGTGTGTGTGTGTGGTGTGTGTGTGGTGTGTGTGTGTGTGTGTGTGTGTGTGTGCGTGTGCGTGTGCGTGTGCGTGTGTGTGTGTGTGTGTGTTGCTACTCATTCATTTTATACAGCTACAGGAGTAGTTTGGAGTTCTGTACTAAAACGTAGATACTACAATTCATACAGAATATATTGGTACTGGAATGGTGGTTAGATATATCATAATTTGTATGTAAGTGTTTGGACATCTAAATGTTTGCTTCCGGAAAACGACTTGTTGTTTACGACAAGTTAAACTTACGGAAACTAAGATACGTATCCTGAAAATCATAACGATTACTAAAGTTTGATTCTTCACTACGCCGCCGCGTGCATATTGGAAATCGTACACATAGTTATGCTCCGCTAGAATAACTGACAGCCCCAGAGCTCGATGACGCATACATACGCGTCACCAATATTTAACTACACCGCGTCCATATTTAGCGTCGGGTTTATCTAAGGCCGAGATGGCAAGCAAAGTTAGTGTAACTTTAAGAAAAGCATATCAAAAGCTGATACCCCTCAATCTCAAACCAGCCCTGCGTGTGATGTTGAAATGTTTGTGCGTTCTGCTGTGCTGATGCGCAAGCGGTTAGCAAATGTGAGGCGTTCCGACGAAATCAACGTGTCGCACATACTAATTACGCGGTACGAATGGATTAACAACTGCAGGTCGATACTGACGACATTCAGATTAAATGACAAAAACGTAATTAGAAATACTAGGTACTTGGCAAAATGAAAATACTTTGTCGAAATGACACTTGCAAACGGGTGTAAATAACATTGTATGTGAAGTTATGAATTACTGTAGCGTGATTGATCAAAATCAGTGACAAAAAGCGGATTTTTCGGTACATAATTTCTCTTTTGGCCTGACACCACCTTTACATACCATTGCAACACATTGAATGTTCCCGTTCCGAATGTAGAACAAATTACGCGTGAAGACACAAAACCAGCCAATGAGAATAAGGAGGGCATTCGTAGCGTCACCGACAACGCTTATTACTGTTGGGTCACTGAAAACGCGAATAGTCACTTCCGGTTTCTAAAGCGTTCCAGGTCGTGTGTTCAGTGGTGTATTGGGGGGGTATGTTTGTACTTAAAATGTTGCTTGTTTTTAAAAGCATTTTTCTCGGTTTTAAAATTTTCCACACAACGATAATCAATTATTATATCCTTGGCAATATTTCAGCAACGACAGGGTATCATATACCAACACAGTTAGATGTATAGGTTGTCTTATGGTGTCAGTATCTCATTTTTTTGGTTTTTGACGACATGTGACTGAACTGAACTTTGCTAACATATCCGATGCAAAGGTTCTTGAAAACAAACAATAGCACACTACACGTAATCCTCATTTTCATAGGAACTCTTAATATAGTAAAGGGGAATGCCGAACGGAACCTGACTAAGGTATGTGGCCTTCAGCTGTATACATGGTTAATGTCACAGTTTTTGGCAGGGATACACGGTGAGCCAAGTTACTGGCTCATGATAAGACTCTGTGTGCGTGTGACAGCTAAAATACACTATAAGTTCGACAGACATGTAGGGTTTCACGATTCTAACTATGCATCGCATTTAATAATACTCAAGTATAATCATAATATACAACAAAACAAAGATTAACTAACAATGAAAACACTAAACCACAAGAACATTGCCACCAAATCAAGCACTTATTGTGTCGCCGGATGCGAAATCGTCATTGGAAGTCACGACGTCGTCGCCTGCGGAAGTAGCGGTATTGTCACCGCAATTGCGGTATTGTCACCGGAAGTCGCGATGTCGTCGCCGGAAGGAGATTCGTTGTTGTGCACTACGAATATATCTTAATCCGTACAAAGTTGTTCGACAAATCCCAGAGTCTAATGTGCGACTCTGATAGTTACGACACAATACGGGGTCTGGTTGAACCGAGACTAGAGAACACTATTGGAGGCACATGGTGGCGCCACTCGTTCAAGTATTTTGCTGCATCGTGGCGCCACCGTTTCGCCAATTATATATCCTTGACCTAGACACAGGGTCTCGTTGTAACCAGCGTAGACATGTTGCCCAGTCATGAGTTTCGGCAATCAAAGGATCTGGGTGTCCTACCTACACGTCAGATAGTTGTAACTGATTATTAATGTATGGAAAACATTCAAAAACATTTCATTACGATGATACTGACACAATTATCACGCAGCACTGAAAAACATATTGGTTTTGTGTATTAGGATTGAAGTCACTTATACCATTTGTAGAAGTACTAAGTACTTAAGCCATCTGACTGGTTTCGTCTTCCAGTTGTCGCAGTTTCGAATGCTGTAGGAGGTATGATGTTATTTGATCATACATTGCTATTTAATCATTGACAAGATAGTGTGCGAGCGCGTGTGCGCGCGTGTGCGCGCGTGTGCGTCATCCTTGGTTTAAGCAACCAGAACGGCGGTGGAACACGTGAACATAGGATTGCGAAATGGTCAAGTAAACATTAGATTGACTTAATCTTTATCTCCAATAAATGGAAATGCTCGTTCCAGTCGGTGAAGACTCTGCTCCGTGCTGACTGTGTGACAGTCCGTTATGATCGGCATGTTTTTCAGCATATAATACGTACGTAATTTGGTATACGTATGCCTTACTGTCGTGTTTCATTAAAACTATTGTCATTTATGCAAATCATTTTCAAAATGTTCAAACAATTGTGTAAATATTAAATTTCGAGTAACGTTACACCGAGCATATTTAGTCGTAGTCTCGCGTAGCCGATTCTCGCCAGCCTTCGTGAACTTGGCGAGAACGGGCTGTGAGACTGACTAGCGGTGGCACCTCATTGTGGAACTTGGACAATCGATGTTATTAGAGCCGCGTTGTGGCGTTTCTGGAATGGGACAAGCAGCACAACTGAACCACCGACAAAAACTTATAAAGCAACAACATCGGAATGATGAGGATAGTGCAACGCATTAAAAATAATAATACTAATAACTTTATTGGATGGAAATATATCTTACACTGAGGAGGGAGCATAACATATTAAAATGCGTATGACACTTGTATGATGGTGGCATAACAAGACGTTCTGCAACGGGAAACGTAAATATCTCGATAAGGCCTTTCATTTCGTTCATTCAACAGTTCACCTGCTGGTTCATAACATGTTCATACCTCGTTAAGATCATAGCACTTGTCATTGAACAGTTCCACTGCTGGTTCATAGCACGCAAAGTTGAAGACTCTGTGTCGCATGGTAAGTATTCGCTGCATCCGCTAACTACTGTTGGTGGCCAACCTCACAATTTCCTAGAACGTATCTCGTATACCTTCATGGGTATATATATATATATATATATATATATATATATATATATATATATATATATATATATATATATATATATATATATATATATATATATTATATATATATTGGAAATATTGTGAAACGAAACATATTTCATAGACTTTGGAATGTTTGTGTGTGTGCGTGCGTGCGTGCGTGCGTGCGTGTGTGTATGTGTGCGTAGATAAGTCTATATGTACACATTTTTGTTTTTCATGTGTCTCGGTGACAGTAACGCAGCGTACTTACAGATGGCAATACATGAAGGAACTGACTTTCTGTGTTTCTTGGAGACTGTCAGTTCTGCGGTGACGAGTACGATGGTGACCCTTCGTTGGCGATGAGCGTGTCAAACAATCATTTCATCGCAACCCACGAAAATCAGTGTGCTTCACGATTTAACTATATCAATCACAAACGGACACTGCGCCAACTGGAAAATTCAGACTGAACCTTCTGTTGAACGGTCGCCACTTTTGTCGGCTTTATTCTACTAGTTGGAAAGACACTTGAACAGGAAACGGTGTAAACACAAACTCTTTGAATTGGGTTGCAATACGGCGCAAATTCCATGCTTCCATGTTAGTTAGCTATTTTTTTTTATTTACCTTCAAAATAGGAAAGAAAATGTAGGAACACCCCGATGAAGATAGTAATGTATGTACGCACAAAAACAATTAGCAAGCCGTTACGTCACTTTTCGTTGTGAAGGTGCTCATGTCCAGTTTTGTGTCTGTGTTTTTGTATAGTAATTGGAACACCCCAACTGGGTATCGCGCCAATGGTTGGTATCTATTCTATGAGCATTGGGCACGACCCAGTAATTCTTTGAATCTGGAGGCGTCTTCAGTCTCAACGAATTGCGCCTCCGGATGTTCCAGACAGGTAAGGTGCGGGGAAATTTTTTTTTTCTGGATTCTTGTGTTGGTTCTTATATATGTGTGCTTGTAAGGGTGATCTGATCGTGTGCGTCTGTCAGCAAATGCTAAAATGTTTTTGGCCGGAACAGCAATTTGACCATGGATGACTCTATATATTAATGTTAATCGTAAGTTCCTCCTTCTCTCCTCGAGGTTTGACCAGCCTAGTTCTTCGATCATGTGTGTGTCGCTACTATGGTAGTCGTAGTTGCCTTCAACGAAACATGCAGCTATTCGTTGAATTGCTTCGAGTGCTTTAATGTCTCTTTTTAAGTGAGGGTCCCAAACTGTGCAATCATATTCTAGAACAGATCGAACAAGAGTGACACATACTCTGCTTGCAGGGGGCATCGAACCATTACCTCGAAATGGATTTTGGGTACTAATGTTTGCTATGCTGGAGTTGTCCCGTGTTGTCACCGTATTGCCATTTTTCCATATTCCTGAGGTGTCTGTGGATAGTTAGTAGTGGATGCCGCAATGGCTTCTGCCTTGACAATCTCAAACTGTTCGTGTATGGTCTCTTTCTTAAGATCTTTCTGAGAGCAGAATAGCAATAACAAAGTAATTAACTATACTATTTATAACATATTCACCATTATCACAGCGGCCGTCGCGTGACTTAAATAAATGCGTTTGTTTTGCTTTGTTACTACATTCCATCACAGTTGTTTAGTTACTACATTCCATCACAGTTGTTTTGTTACTACATTCCATCACAGTTGTTTTGTTACTACATTCCATCACAGTTGCTTAGTTACTACATTCCATCACAGTTGTTTTGTTACTACATTCCATCACAGTTGTTTTGTTACTACATTCCATCACAGTTGTTTTGTTACTACATTCCATCACAATTGCTTAGTTACTACATTCCATCACAGTTGTTTTGTTACTACATTCCATCACAGTTGCTTAGTTACTACATTCCATCACAGTTGCTTAATTACTACATTCCATCACAGTTGTTTTGTTGCTACATTCCATCACAGTTGTTTTGTTACTACATTCCATCACAGTTGTTTAGTTACTACATTCCATCACAGTTGCCTAGTTACTACATTCCATCACAGTTGTTTTGTTACTACATTCCATCACAGTTGTTTTGTTACTACATTCCATCACAGTTGTTTAGTTACTACATTCCATCACAGTTGTTTAGTTACTACATTCCATCACAGTTGTTTTGTTACTACATTCCATCACAGTTGTTTAGTTACTACATTCCATCACAGTTGCCTAGTTACTACATTCCATCACAGTTGTTTTGTTACTACATTCCATCACAGTTGTTTTGTTACTACATTCCATCACAGTTGTTTTGTTTGCTTAAATCTATTATATATGTGCACGGCTCAGCTAGACCATGGATACAGAGTTGTGTTACACTGTTTCCAGAAATTTGCAGTTAGGCAGTAGATTTCACTTTTAACTAGCATAAATACATAGCAAGAACGGTTGTATCTTGACTTATGCATCAAGTAAAGTACATAGCCATACACTATATGTATGTATGTATGTACGTACGTACGTACGTATGTATGTATGTATGTATGTATGTATGTACGTATGTGTGTATGATCGATAGTGTTTGTGAAAATTTGGAAATGATGATCACATTCTACATAATCCTAAAGTAGCTTTTAAAAAGGTGCGTCTATAGAGCCACCTTGAACTACCCAACAACACTCGTGCACTGGCGCACTGTGATTAGCAGTTCGTTCTATGTCCTTGAACCTGCACAAGATATATATATATATATATATATATATATATATATATATATATATATATATATATATATATATATATATATATATATATATATATATATTACATACACACACACACACACACACACACACACACACACACACACACACATATATATATATATAATTACAGCGTAGCGATTAGAACGCCGGGCTCTCAAATGAGGGAACCCATGTTCGAATCCTCTTGCTGCTGTTTCGAAGCTTTGGCAATTTCGTTCATCCCACATTGCCACAGTTCACTCAGCTGTATAAATGAGTACATGGCTACAGACCGAGGTGGATATCTGAACGAATAGTCTTCGCGCAATAATTGCAGCGTGGCTGAATGCTTCCCAGAGAAGTCGAGATGGCGTTGGAATGAACAGGTCTGCCAGGGAGAGAAGTGTAAAGCGCTTTGAACAGTCCCAAGGCCTGGATGCAGTGCTGTAGAAGAATGTACCTTTTTATAACGGACAAATTTGTGTTTCAGATTTCTATGTTTTTGTTCCCAGTCCTACAGTACTTATGTTTTCCTCAAAGTGTATATTTTGAGCCGTCGCAGAAAAATGTGCCTTATGATAATTCCTTTGCTCTTCTTACAGTAGAGCGGCAAATATGTGTTGTTTTAAGTGTTTCCGTCGGTCACTACATTTTGTCCCATTCGTACACATTTCCCACCCATAAGCCCTGCATATACAAAGAAGCCAAAATAAATTGTGGCATCAAATGTATACAAATGTACAGTTATTCTAAATCCCGCCCTGTGTTCAGGTTTCACTACAATTTGTAGTAGTGATGTAGCTTAGCAGGTTTTGGGGTGAAACGTGTTGCCACTCAATGTCGTACTTCCAAACTGAGTGCCAAAATTTCAAAAATAAATTCATAACATAGTGCATATATTACGCAACAGGCAATTTGGCCCGCGGGCCAGATATTGCAGATCGCTGGTTTAAACCACTGTAATTATAATTGTTGTTAAACAGTACAAATCCCACAGGGTCTCTAGTTTTATAAGACCACAACGATTTGACAAACTAAGAAGATAAGTAGTAAATTATTTATTAACTGAATGTTTGTGTTAAAGAATTTCCAGTTTTCCTGAAACGAAATTAGCAAAAAATTGTAATTCGTACTGTAACGTGATAACGTTCCCAAATATGCAAACAAACGTATTGTTCCGACTCCGTAAGTGAGTTGAGTTTTTTTCAACTTAAATTATGAAGTTTACAAACGTGATGACGGTAGTTTTTTGTAATAATACGAGCCAGCCACGAGTAATGCCCAATGCTTCGGTTTCGTCAGAGTCTCCGTCTCGCGACGCAGTCCTAATATGGAAGATACAAAATGATGCAGATGCGTTTTCATTTTACTACAATGAACAAAGACCACAAATTCTATGAACATGGATTTAGGAACCAGGATACACATTACTGTACTAGCATTTATGTTTATACGGCAAGTAAGTACAATTTACTCATATATGTATATATATATATATATATATATATATATATATATATATATATATATATATATATATATATATATATATATATATATATATATATATATATATATATATATATATATATATATATATATATATATATATATATATATATATATATATATATATACATATATATATATAAAGCTAGTGGAAAAAGTTATTTTACTAACTCTATACCTGTATCTCTACTTCCGCAATTTTCAAAAATCTTAGAAAATTATTTAATGTTAGGCTAGATAAATTTATTGAAAAGTATGAAATTCTAAGTAGTAGTCAGTTTGGGTTTAGGACAAATATGTACACATCAAAGGCCCTGTTAGAAATAACTGAAAACATTACTACTGCCTTGAAAAAAAATGCACTTTTGATATTTTTATTGATTTGAAAAATGGCATTTGATCATCATGTATTACTCAGAAAATGAGAAGCTTATAAAATTAGAGGAATGGTCAATGAGTGGCTAAAAGTTGTGTGCATGACAATATGTCTCTTTGTAATGAGAATTTATTATGTCATTCTAATAAACTGTTTTGTGATCTAGGCATTATTAAACTGTTTGATTTAATAATATTAGTAATTTCTATAATAGAGTTTAAAGCCAACAATGAATTGTTGCCTGATAACATTAAAAATAATATTATATCATATTGCATGTAACACTCCAAAGTAATAAATTAAAACATGTATATACACGAACAACTTTAAAGGCTAAGTGTATATCTATTTACGGTGTTAAACTGTGCAATTCTTTACACGATTATATAAAAAGTTCAGTTACTATCTAGAACCTTAAAACTATATAAAAAGTACCTTCTTGGAGAGTACCAATTACTTAATGAAATTGTTATGCAAAATAGATTATTTGGAAGTAAAAATATGTAAATAGGTTTCAGTTATTGCTTATTTATTAACAATATGCTATACATTTATGTTTACTATTAATGTGTACACGTTACTTAGATATTGGGGGAAAGTGATTAATAAGTAATACACTTCTACTTTCTCCCTTTCCATTTATATTAATAACATTTGAAATACGTTGAACATTTATATTTTCGTTTGGGAAAAAAGAACTAATTGATTGATTGAAGAATATGTTTTTACCGGATTGAATGCGTTAGTGATGACAACGTACTGCTCTCGTCACCATTACGACAGCGGACGTTACTTACCTATGCACAGTCCACGGCTGTCGTAGAGCTTCGACACTTCGCCAGCTTTGAGGGCGTATCTCGCGAAGCTTATCTGGAACATCGCAGCAAGAGTACGATTTAGCATTGTACAACAACAACAACAACAACATATACTACTACTACTACTACCACCACCACCACCATACTACCATCACTGCACCACCACCACCATACCACCATCACCACACCACCACCACCACCACAACCACTATCATCATCATCATCATCATCACACCACCACCACCACCACCATACCACCATCACCACACCACCACCACCACCACCACCACCACCACCACCACCACCACCACCACCACCACCATCATCATCACCACAATCATCATCACATCACCACCACCACCATACATACATACACACAAACATGCATATAATCAAGAATAGCTGCTGTAGCTATGCAAGCTGTCACAAATCTAACCACGTAGTGGACAAAAGAAGGATATCACGGTAAAAACGAAGATCTGCTCGATGAATTATGAGACGGATCCGTTGACAAGGTAAAAAACCCTGCACCATTTTAAAGAAAGAGTGTAATGTGTGGTAGTGGCTGGGGCATCTATTATATGCTTGTTATTAAAATAAACTAACAATGTCTTCACACATCATAGTTGAAATACCAAGTAATATTGCATATTAGTAAAAGTGTTATTGTATTTGGTGATGTTTCATGTTTTTGAAAAAGGACGTTACAACTTTGGATTAGAGAAATAATAAAACTTTCGGAGACCTCATATAACATTGCACAAATGTGTTTATGCACTGAGTATCTGCAGGAGACATTTGCGGTTTCGTTGCCATTGCAAGAGTTTCGATCGGGTAACAATTCCAACTGCAATCCTGACATATGCTGTTTTTGCTACAATTAGCCCAGTCTCCCATATTGACTCCCGTAGAAGGCGTCTAACGAAAACATCGTTAATTAAATGTGGTATTTGTAAGTGTCATGCTGTCATAAGTGTATCGTACGCTGCGATATTAAGATGACAATATTAATATTGGAATGTGTGTAGTCACAGTCTATCACTGAAATGGAACTGAAAAAGGTTAGTAATAAAAAATCGCGTCTATGCTCGTCCGTCAGACTTCGCTAATCACTTGTAAAGCAAAACCTGTGGAACACATTGAAGTAGTATAACGACGTAATACTAACCGTTCTGTCATTAACCGTAGTCTACACAACATATTGAGAGCGCAATAAATGTAACCAAGTCGATACCAAAGGATGGTGACGTGCGATTGTTTCCGCCCTACCTCGATTAACTTTTTTTTATAAAACACAACAACTTTTTAATACAATGGTCCTGCTATTAATTATACTGAACAGTACATTTTATTCAACAAAAATTCAAATTCATACTGATAAATCGATCGTACCCTGAAACTGAAATATGTTGTTGTAGGTTTCAACAGCTCCGTTATGTCATCCACGTGTAGGTTTCAACAGCTCCGTTATGTCATCCACATGTAGGTTTCAACAGCTCCGTTATGTCATCCACATGTAGGTTTCAACAGCTCCGTTATGTCATCCACATGTAGGTTTCAACAGCTCCGTTATGTCATCCACATGTAGGTTTCATTTATGTGTCCTCTCTAGTCACTTCGTGGTGATAATCGTTGCTGGGGGTGATCGTGAAGAAAGACACTACATCATGTGATAGGAATGTATCATCTTTGTCGATCACGATAGAAGCCATTTCATTGGCTAAGTTCTTCTAGTTCTTTATGTGGTGTGATGTCTTACCCACGGTAGTTCCTAAAAGATCTGCCAGTAATCTTGATACATTGTATCCTATTGAACTACAATGGGTCTGAGTGGGTTGTTGTGGATTTTCGGAGGCATTACATCCTTGGTACATTCTCAACTGTCACATATCGGTATTTACACTGTCTTGTTGTGATCTTGTCATCTTGGGTCTTTCTCTACCTTCTTTTACGTCTTGTCGTACAATAACATGGCGGTGACGTTTTGTTCACGTGCGTCTGTCTACGTCGCTATTGGGGCTTTTCCTTTGCCTGCTGGTATAATCTTGATGCTCATTTCTTTTCTCAGTTCGGCTAGCGCTTGTCTCTCGTTTCTGGAGATATTCGACTTCGGTAAAGTTGCTATTTTCCAAATAACAGCGAACTGCGATCTGACTTGTTCTGATTTGGTCACCGGCAGCGAGCGAATCCGACATCTCTAAGGGGATTTGCCTTGCGCTATTGCATACTATAATCCCTTTGCGAGAACCCTGGTTTGGCCGTCGCTTAATTAATTTTAGGTATGTTTACCACCCATTTCATTTAGTTGAGTACCAGCCAGATCGATGTTGTTGGCATCGTTCAATGTTGTCGTTGTTGTTAGTCTCTTCAATTTATTTATCTATCGCCATTTTGAAATTTCAAATTCGCTCTCGCGAACTCTCGCCAGATGCGAGAACACACGTTTACCCAAGTTGCTTGGCAACGGTTCGTTGATCTCACGTGTTATTTCTCCATTTTGGACCTGTAATCCATCTAACTTGTTTTTAACTAGGCGAATCCATTATCTTATGTCCTGCTTTCTTAATAATGTCCTTCCCGTTCTGTGTTTTGATTCCGCACGTTGGATTTTATGTTCATGTTGTTTTCGTTCATTTGTATTGATTATAATGTGTGTCTGTGACAATATAACGAATGCCTTCAATCATACGTATTGCAAATGCATTCAAAGCATTGCAGTGTTTAATGCGTACTTTCCCTTTTGTATGTATGATGCGTTGTTAATAGTTTGTACACGTCGTGGGTGTATCACCAAAACAATGTACAGCGTGTTTGTGCGTGTGTGCGTGGGTGCGTGGGTACGTGGGTGCGTGTGTGCGTGGGTGCGTGGGTGCGTGGGTGCGTGTGTGCGTGTGTGCGTGGGTGCGTGGGTGCGTGGGTGCGTGGGACCTGACGAGGTCGGAAACGGTCAAACTAGATGTCTTCCACTGGAAGGATAAAACTATGGCTGCGGGTCTTATTAACGCGCATGCGTGTGAATTCGGTGTATGTTTGTGACATAATTGCGATATGTTTATGATGTCATTGCAACACCTGAAATTGGTAGAAATTGGTCATAACATATTTTATAGTTTTTAATTAGAATAGGGTTGTTTTGCTTGGGTAAATGCGTATGTAGTCATTTTTAATATATGCTGTTGTACAATAGACATCTATATAATAAAGTAGTTTGTGACTATGTCTGTCTGCCTGCCTGCCTGCCTGCCTGCCCGCCTGCCCGCCTTCCCGCCTGCCCGCCTGCCCGCCTGCCCGCCTGCTCGCAGGTTATGCACATCTTTACTTAATTTGGAAAAATCTAAATTTTGGTCAAGAAATAACTAATACAATTGTGGATAATGCATGTATTGAAAAACATATAGCAACACAGTAACGTTCATTTTTGTTTGTCTCGTTACTCAAGTATACACTTGCAATGACATAACAAGTCAACAACTATGAAGTTCTCATTATTACTAAAAAATATCCTAATAAATTGTGTGAACTTGACCCATTTCCAACACTTCTACTAAAAAGCTGTATCGATCAACTCATCTTTCCCATTACTACTGTCATAAACCTCTCAATGCAGAGTGGAGTTGTTCCACGGAATTTCAAACAAGCTCTCGTAAATACTCTTATCAAAAAACAAACTTTGTGCAAAAATGACCTAAAGAATTATCATCCTATCTCCAATTTCAGTTTTCTGTCAAAAATATTGGAAAAAGTGGTTGCTAATCGCTTTCATGAACATATTTACAAACATCACTTATCAAATGATCTACAGTCTGCATATAAACGATTCCACTCTATCGAAACAGCTCTTCTCAAGATACAAAATGATATAGTTGATAACATAGACAATGGCAAAGTCACAGCACTCACTTTACTTGATCTCTCAGCTGCAAAGGACACAATTGATCATTTAATCCTTTTACAAAGCCTTCATAGATATTTTGGCATTTCTGGCCCAGCTCTTCGGTGGTTCAAATCATATTTTTCAGACAGATATCAAAGTATTACCATATCTGGCACATTATCTTGCCCACAACACCTTCCATTCGGAGTGCCGCAAGGATCCGTCCTTGGCCCTGTTCTGTACAGCTTATATATTACATCGCTCAGCTAAGTCATTACTAATCATAATCTCAATCATCACCTGTATGCTGATGACATAGGTTTACATATCACTTTCACAATCAAATGCACAAGAATCTGTTTCGAATTTAAGTGATTGTCTTACCGATATCTTGTTGTGGATGGAATCAAGTAAGCTAAAGCTAAAGCTTAATCCAGATAAAACAGACCTTATTATTATTGGCACTAAACAACAACGAAATAGATTCATCAACTATTTTCCAGTTAAACTGTCTGGCAGTGATACATTCCCATCAGATACTGTTCGCAATCTTGGTATTGTCTTTGACAGTGACTTCAACTTTCGCCAGAATATTTCTCAAGTATGTAAATCCTGTTTCATATTCATGATCTCCGTCAAATTCAGCGTCACATATCTAGATCTACTGCTAAAACAATATCAACGGCATTAATTAGTAGCCGCCTTGACTATTGTAATTCACTACTAAATAACATTTCTAAAAGAGACTTGGCTAAACTCCAACCAGTACAAAATTGTCTGGCACGTGGGGTTGTCAGGGCGCCTCGGTTTTCACCATCATTACCACTACTTATACAGTTACACTGGCTTCCAGTTTCTTATCGAATTAATTTTAAGCTGTCCACTCTTACATATCGTACTCTATCTATACAACAACCATCCTACTTGGCTAGTCTCCTGCATCTTTCAAATATCCCTAGGCAGCTAAGATCATCAATTTCACAACAATTTATTGTACCTAAAACAAAACTTAACTTGGGTAAACGTGCTTTCTCTGTTGCTGCGCCTATTGTCTGGAATGAACTTCCTATCACTTTGAAAACATCTGAAACTATTGCTATTTTCCGAAAAAAACTCAAGACATATCTATTCCAAATTGCATTTCCACCATAAATGTTCGGTTGTCCTTCGTCCTAATACTGACTTTTGCGCGTCCCTGTTCATGATTATGCTTAATGATTCTGTTTTGTTGCGCCCCTGAGCTCAGGTTCCTGCGGATATAGGCGCCATATAAGTTAATTATTAGTTTTATTATTTATTTTCTTTTTATTACTGTGCAACTGGCGGTATGCTTAGTGGCGACACGGTTGTGGAGTTTGGTGAACCGCATTTGAGAAAAATGATGGCGCCACTCCGTCATGTGGCGCCACCGTCTCGCCATATAGAGCCTGGACCAGACATGCCAAATCTACCGGTTTTCCCGGTAGACTACCAGTTTTTCCCATCTTCTACCGGTCTACCGGTCGGTAGAACATTTCTACCGGTTTTTTACATTTTATCGGTAAAATCGGCATTGTTGAGCGAAAAATCTCGACTTTCCGGTAGATCCCGTTTGAATCTGAATCTTAGCCTCGATCCCGGCGACCAATGATATCGTAGCTACGCGCCCTCGTGATCTCTGCTATATAATTATAGCGAGTATAACTCCCTACCAGAACAGTTTAAATTTTTCTTTCGCTTGAGTTATCTCTATCTACAATTTTTAATCACTGATGGCTAGTTTCTGCACGGCACGATGAAGTACGCCTCGGCGGCTAAGCCGCGGGCATCGCCTATGCCAACGCATACAAGGTTGGCTTCGAGGCCGATTTTCCTTGGATCGGAAAAGGTTCGCGATCGACGAACCATGCATTTTGAAATTCGTGTAGTCGGCATTTTTCCATTCCGTCTGTCCATTTAGGCAATTTATTATGATTACTGAATGTACATTATTACTTAGTAGTCATTATAAAAATGGTTGACTGTTAGTGTTGTACACCGCTTATGAAGTAACGAGGAATGCAGTAATGGCGGATTGGCGGCTACACCTACACCTACACCTACGAATTTCTTTTGCCTTGAACTTGGCCACTGTAATTCCCTGTGAGCGCCCACTACGGCTGGCGCGTGTCGAGTGCACGTCATACAACTCGCACAGGAGCGAGAGTGAATTTTATTTAGAGCATTTTGTTGAACAGCTGTATCTATATGTTGTTTGTATTTTGTTGAACAGCTGTATCTATATGTTGTTTGTATTTTGTTGAACAGCTGTATCTATATGTTGTTTGTATTTTGTTGAACAGCTTTATCTCTATGTTGTTTGTATATTGTTGAACAGCTGTATCTATATGTTGTTTGTATTTTGTTGAACAGCTGTATCTATATGTTGTTTGCATTTTGTTGAACAGCTGTATCTATATGTTGTTTGCATTTTGTTGAACAGCTGTATCTGTATGTTGTTTGTATTTTGTTGAACAGCTGTATCTATATGTTGTTTGTATTTTGTTAAACAGCTGTATCTATATGTTGTTTGTATTTTGTTGAACAGCTGTATCTATATGTTGTTTGTATTTTGTTGAACAGCTTTATCTCTATGTTGTTTGTATATTGTTGAACAGCTGTATCTATATGTTGTTTGTATTTTGTTGAACAGCTGTATCTATATGTTGTTTGCATTTTGTTGAACAGCTGTATCTATATGTTGTTTGCATTTTGTTGAACAGCTGTATCTGTATGTTATTTGTATTTTGTTGAACAGCTGTATCTATATGTTGTTTGTATTTTGTTAAACAGCTGTATCTATATGTTGTTTGTATTTTGTTGAACAACTTTATCTATATGTTGTTTGTATTTTGTTGAACAGCTGTATCTATATGTTGTTTGTATTTTGTTGAACAGCTGTATCTATACGTTGTTTGTATTTTGTTGAACAGCTGTATCTATATGTTGTTTGTATTTTATTGAACAGCTGTATCTATACGTTGTTAGTATTTTGTTGAACAGCTGTATCTATATGTTGTTTGTATTTTGTTGAACAGCTGTATCTATATGTTGTTTGTAATTTGTTGAACAGCTGTATCTATATGTTGTTTGTATTTTGTTGAACAGCTGTATCTGTACGCTGTTTGTATTTTGTTGAACAGCTGTATCTGTATGTTATTTGTATTTTGTTGAAACGCTGTATATATATATGTTGTTTGAATTTTGTTGAACAGCTGTATCTATATGTTGTTTGTATTTTGTTGAACAGCTGTATCTATATGTTGTTTGCATTTTGTTGAACAGCTGTATCTATATGTTGTTTGCATTTTGTTGAACAGCTGTATCTGTATGTTATTTGTATTTTGTTGAACAGCTGTATCTATATGTTGTTTGCATTTTGTTAAACAGCTGTATCTATATGTTGTTTGTATTTTGTTGAACAGCTGTATTTATATGTTGTTTGTATTTTGTTGAACAGCTGTATCTATATGTTGTTTGTATTTTGTTGAACAGCTTTATCTATGTTGTTTGTATATTGTTGAACAGCTGTATCTATATGTTGTTTGTATTTTGTTGAACAGCTGTATCTATATGTTGTTTGCATTTTGTTGAACAGCTGTATCTATATGTTGTTTGCATTTTGTTGAACAGCTGTATCTGTATGTTATTTGTATTTTGTTGAACAGCTGTATCTATATGTTGTTTGAATTTTGTTAAACAGCTGTATCTATATGTTGTTTGTATTTTGTTGAACAGCTGTATCTATATGTTGTTTATATTTTGTTGAACAGCTTTATCTCTATGTTGTTTGTATATTGTTGAACAGCTGTATCTATATGTTGTTTGTATTTTGTTGAACAGCTTTATCTATATGTTGTTTGCATTTTGTTGAACAGCTGTATCTATATGTTGTTTGTATTTTGTTGAACAGCTGTATCTATATGTTGTTTGTATTTTGTTGAACAGCTTTATCTCTATGTTGTTTGTATATTGTTGAACAGCTGTATCTATATGTTGTTTGCATTTTGTTGAACAGCTGTATCTATATGTTGTTTGCATTTTGTTGAACAGCTGTATCTGTATGTTGTTTGCATTTTGTTGAACAACTGTATCTGTATGTTATTTGTATTTTGTTGAACAGCTGTATCTATATGTTGTTTGTATTTTGTTAAACAGCTGTATCTATATGTTGTTTGTATTTTGTTGAACAGCTTTATCTATATGTTGTTTGTATTTTGTTGAACAGCTGTATCTATATGTTGTTTGTATTTTGTTGAACAGCTGTATCTATACGTTGTTTGTATTTTGTTGAACAGCTGTATCTATAAGTTGTTTGTATTTTATTGAACAGCTGTATCTATATGTTGTTAGTATTTTGTTGAACAGCTGTATCTATATGTTGTTCGTATTTTGTTGAACAGCTGTATCTGTACGTTGTTTGTATTTTGTTGAACAGCTGTATCTGTATGTTATTTGTATTTTGTTGAACCGCTGTATATATATGTTGTTTGTATTTTGTTGAACAGCTGTATCTATATGTTGTTTGTATTTTGTTGAACAGCTGTATCTATATGTTGTTTGCATTTTGTTGAACAGCTGTATCTATATGTTGTTTGCATTTTGTTGAACAGCTGTATCTGTATGTTATTTGTATTTTGTTGAACAGCTGTATCTATATGTTGTTTGTATTTTGTTAAACAGCTGTATCTATATGTTGTTTGTATTTTGTTGAACAGCTGTATTTATATGTTGTTTGTATTTTGTTGAACAGCTGTATCTATATGTTGTTTGTATTTTGTTGAACAGCTTTATCTATATGTTGTTTGTATTTTGTTGAACAGCTGTATCTGTATGTTATTTGTATTTTGTTGAACAGCTGTATCTATATGTTGTTTGTATTTTGTTAAACAGCTGTATCTATATGTTGTTTGTATTTTGTTGAACAGCTGTATCTATATGTTGTTTGTATTTTGTTGAACAGCTGTATCTGTATGTTGTTTGTATTTTGTTGAACAGCTGTATCTATATGTTGTTTGTATTTTGTTAAACAGCTGTATCTATATGTTGTTTGTATTTTGTTGAACAGCTTTATCTATATGTTGTTTGTATTTTGTTGAACAGCTGTATCTATATGTTGTTTGTATTTTTTTGAACAGCTGTATCTATACGTTGTTTGTATTTTGTTGAACAGCTGTATCTCTATGTTGTTTGTATTTTGTTGAACAGCTGTATCTATATGTTGTTTGTATTTTGTTGAACAGCTGTATCTATATGTTGTTTGTATTTTGTTGAACAGCTGTATCTATATGTTGTTTGTATTTTGTTGAACAGCTGTATCTATATGTTGTTTGTATTTTGTTGAACAGCTGTATCTATATGTTGTTTGTATTTTGTTGAACAGCTGTATCTATATGTTGTTTGTATTTTGTTGAACAGCTGTATCTATATGTTGTTTGTATTTTGTTGAACAGCTGTATCTATATGTTGTTTGTATTTTGTTGAACAGCTGTATCTATATGTTGTTTGTATTTTGTTGAACAGCTGTATCTGTATGTTATTTGTATTTTGTTGAACAGCTGTATCTATATGTTGTTTGTATTTTGTTAAACAGCTGTATCTATATGTTGTTTGTATTTTGTTGAACAGCTTTATCTATACGTTGTTGGTATTTTATTGAACAGCTGTATCTATATGTTGTTAGTATTTTGTTGAACAGCTGTATCTATATGTTATTTGTATTTTGTTGAACAGCTGTATCTATATGTTGTTTGTAATTTGTTGAACAGCTGTATCTATATGTTGTTTGTATTTTGTTGAACAGCTGTATCTGTACGTTGTTTGTATTTTGTTGAACAGCTGTATCTGTATGTTATTTGTATTTTGTTGAACCGCAGTATATATATGTTGTTGACACTGTATTTTGTTGAACAGCTGTATCTATATGTTGTTTGTATTTTGTTGAACAGCTGTATCTATATGTTGTTTGTATTTTGTTGAACAGCTGTATCTATATGTTGTTTGTATTTTGTTGAACAGCTGTATCTTATGTTATTTGTATTTTGTTGAACAGCTGTATCTATATGTTGTTTGTATTTTGTTGAACAGCTGTATTATATGTTGTTTGTATTTTGTTGAACAGCTGTATCTATATGTTGTTTGATTTTGTTGAACAGCTGTATCTATATGTTGTTTGTATTTTGTTGAACAGCTGTATCTATATGTTGTTTGTATTTTGTTGAACAGCTTATCTATATGTTGTTGTATTTTGTTGAACAGCTGTATCTATATGTTGTTTGTATTTTGTTGAACAGCTGTATCTATATGTTGTTTGTATTTTGTTGAACAGCTGTATCTATATGTTGTTTGTATTTTGTTGAACAGCTGTATCTATATATGTTGTTTGTATTTTGTTGAACAGCTGTATTATATGTTGTTTGTATTTTGTTGAACAGCTGTATCTATATGTTGTTTGTATTTTGTTGAACAGCTGATCTGTAGTTTTTATTTGTGAAACTGTATTGTTGTTTTTGTATTTTGTTGAACAGCTGTATCTATATGTTGTTTGTATTTTGTTGAACAGCTGTATCTATATGTTGTTTGTATTTTGTTGAACAGCTGTATCTATATGTTGTTTTGTATTTTGTATTTTGTGAACAGCTGTATCTATATGTTGTTTGTATTTTGTTGAACAGCTGTATCTATATGTTGTTTGTATTTTGTTGAACAGCTGTATCTATATGTTGTTTGTATTTTGTTGAACAGCTGTATCTATATGTTGTTTGTATTTTGTTGAACAGCTGTATCTATATGTTGTTTGTAATTTGTTGAACAGCTGTATCTATATGTTGTTTGTATTTTGTTGAACAGCTGTATCTGTACGTTGTTTGTATTTTGTTGAACAGCTGTATCTGTATGTTATTTGTATTTTGTTGAACCGCTGTATATATATGTTGTTTGTATTTTGTTGAACAGCTGTATCTATATGTTGTTTGTATTTTGTTGAACAGCTGTATCTATATGTTGTTTGAATTTTGTTGAACAGCTGTATCTATATGTTGTTTGTATTTTGTTGAACAGCTGTATCTATATGTTGTTTGTATTTTGTTGAACAGCTGTATCTATATGTTGTTTGTATTTTGTTGAACAGCTGTATCTATATGTTGTTTGTATTTTGTTGAACAGCTGTATCTATATGTTGTTTGTATTTTGTTGAACAGCTGTATCTCTATGTTGTTTGTATTTTGTTGAACAGCTGTATCTATATGTTGTTTGTATTTTGTTGAACAGCTGTATCTATATGTTGTTTGTATTTTGTTGAACAGCTGTATCTATATGTTGTTTGTATTTTGTTGAACAGCTGTATCTATATGTTGTTTGTATTTTGTTGAACAGCTGTATCTATATGTTGTTTGTATTTTGTTGAACAGCTGTATCTATATGTTGTTTGTATTTTGTTGAACAGCTGTATCTATATGTTGTTTGTATTTTGTTCAACAGCTGTATCTATATGTTGTTTGTATTTTGTTGAACAGCTTTATCTATATGTTGTTTGTATTTTGTTGAACAGCTGTATCTATATGTTGTTTGTATTTTGTTGAACAGCTGTATCTATATGTTGTTTGTATTTTGTTGAACAGCTGTATCTATATGTTGTTTGTATTTTGTTGAACAGCTGTATCTATATGTTGTTTGTATTTTGTTGAACAGCTGTATCTATATGTTGTTTGCATTTTGTTGAACAGCTGTATCTATATGTTGTTTGTATTTTGTTGAACAGCTGTATCTATATGTTGTTTGTATTTTGTTGAACAGCTGTATCTCTATATATTGTTTGTATTTTGTTAACACTGTATCTATATGTTGTTTGTATTTTGTTGAACAGCTTTATCTATATGTTGTTTGTATTTTGTTGAACAGCTGTATCTATATGTTGTTTGTATTTTGTTGAACAGCTGTATCTATACGTTGTTTGTATTTTGTTGAACAGCTGTATCTATATTGTTTGTATTTTATTGAACAGCTGTATCTATATGTTGTTTGTATTTTGTTGAACAGCTGTATCTATATGTTGTTCGTATTTTGTTGAACAGCTGTATCTGTACGTTGTTTGTATTTTGTTGAACAGCTGTATCTGTATGTTGTTTGTATTTTGTTGAACAGCTGTATATATATGTTGTTTGTATTTTGTTGAACAGCTGTATCTATATGTTGTTTGTATTTTGTTGAACAGCTGTATCTATATGTTGTTTGCATTTTGTTGAACAGCTGTATCTATATGTTGTTTGCATTTTGTTGAACAGCTGTATCTGTATGTTATTTGTATTTTGTTGAACAGCTGTATCTATATGTTGTTTGTATTTTGTTAAACAGCTGTATCTATATGTTGTTTGTATTTTGTTGAACAGCTGTATCTATATGTTGTTTGTATTTTGTTGAACAGCTGTATCTATATGTTGTTTGTATTTTGTTGAACAGCTGTATCTATATGTTGTTTGCATTTTGTTGAACAGCTGTATCTGTATGTTATTTGTATTTTGTTGAACAGCTGTATCTATATGTTGTTTGTATTTTGTTAAACAGCTGTATCTATATGTTGTTTGTATTTTGTTGAACAGCTGTATCTATATGTTGTTTGTATTTTGTTGAACAGCTGTATCTGTATGTTGTTTGTATTTTGTTGAACAGCTGTATCTATATGTTGTTTGTATTTTGTTAAACAGCTGTATCTATATGTTGTTTGTATTTTGTTGAACAGCTGTATCTATATGTTGTTTGTATTTTGTTGAACAGCTGTATCGATATGTTGTTTGTATTTTGTTGAACAGCTGTATCTATATGTTGTTTGCATTTTGTTGAACAGCTGTATCTATATGTTGTTTGCATTTTGTTGAACAGCTGTATCTGTATGTTATTTGTATTTTGTTGAACAGCTGTATCTATATGTTGTTTGTATTTTGTTAAACAGCTGTATCTATATGTTGTTTGTATTTTGTTGAACAGCTTTATCTATATGTTGTTTGTATTTTGTTGAACAGCTGTATCTATATGTTGTTTGTATTTTGTTGAACAGCTGTATCTATATGTTGTTTGTATTTTGTTGAACAGCTGTATCTATATGTTGTTTGTATTTTGTTGAACAGCTGTATCTATATGTTGTTTGTATTTTGTTGAACAGCTGTATCTATATGTTGTTTGTATTTTGTTGAACAGCTGTATCTATATGTTGTTTGTATTTTGTTGAACAGCTGTATCTATATGTTGTTTGTATTTTGTTGAACAGCTGTATCTATATGTTGTTTGTATTTTGTTGAACAGCTGTATCTATATGTTGTTTGTATTTTGTTGAACAGCTGTATCTATATGTTGTTTGTATTTTGTTGAACAGCTGTATCTATATGTTGTTTGTATTTTGTTGAACAGCTGTATCTATATGTTGTTTGTATTTTGTTGAACAGCTGTATATATATGTTGTTTGTATTTTGTTGAACAGCTGTATCTATATGTTGTTTGTATTTTGTTGAACAGCTGTATCTATATGTTGTTTGCATTTTGTTGAACAGCTGTATCTATATGTTGTTTGCATTTTGTTGAACAGCTGTATCTGTATGTTATTTGTATTTTGTTGAACAGCTGTATCTATATGTTGTTTGTATTTTGTTGAAAAGCTGTATTTATATGTTGTTTGTATTTTGTTGAACAGCTGTATCTATATGTTGTTTGCATTTTGTTGAACAGCTGTATCTATATGTTGTTTGTATTTTGTTAAACAGCTGTATCTATATGTTGTTTGTATTTTGTTGAACAGCTTTATCTATATGTTGTTTGTATTTTGTTGAACAGCTGTATCTATATGTTGTTTGTATTTTGTTGAACAGCTGTATCTATACGTTGTTTGTATTTTGTTGAACAGCTGTATCTATATGTTGTTTGTATTTTATTGAACAGCTGTATCTATATGTTGTTTGTATTTTGTTGAACAGCTGTATCTATATGTTGTTTGTATTTTGTTGAACAGCTGTATCTATATGTTGTTTGTATTTTGTTGAACAGCTGTATCTATATGTTGTTTGTATTTTGTTGAACAGCTGTATCTGTACGTTGTTTGTATTTTGTTGAACAGCTGTATCTGTATGTTATTTGTATTTTGTTGAACCGCTGTATATATATGTTGTTTGCATTTTGTTGAACAGCTGTATCTGTATGTTATTTGTATTTTGTTGAACAGCTGTATCTATATGTTGTTTGTATTTTGTTGAAAAGCTGTATTTATATGTTGTTTGTATTTTGTTGAACAGCTGTATCTATATGTTGTTTGCATTTTGTTGAACAGCTGTATCTATATGTTGTTTGTATTTTGTTAAACAGCTGTATCTATATGTTGTTTGTATTTTGTTGAACAGCTTTATCTATATGTTGTTTGTATTTTGTTGAACAGCTGTATCTATATGTTGTTTGTATTTTGTTGAACAGCTGTATCTATACGTTGTTTGTATTTTGTTGAACAGCTGTATCTATATGTTGTTTGTATTTTATTGAACAGCTGTATCTATATGTTGTTAGTATTTTGTTGAACAGCTGTATCTATATGTTGTTTGTATTTTGTTGAACAGCTGTATCTATATGTTGTTTGTAATTTGTTGAACAGCTGTATCTATATGTTGTTTGTATTTTGTTGAACAGCTGTATCTGTACGTTGTTTGTATTTTGTTGAACAGCTGTATCTGTATGTTATTTGTATTTTGTTGAACCGCTGTATATATATGTTGTTTGCATTTTGTTGAACAGCTGTATCTGTATGTTATTTGTATTTTGTTGAACAGCTGTATCTATATGTTGTTTGTATTTTGTTGAACAGCTGTATTTATATGTTGTTTGTATTTTGTAGAACAGCTGTATCTATATGTTGTTTGTATTTTGTTGAACAGCTGTATCTATATGTTGTTTGCATTTTGTTGAACAGCTGTATCTATATGTTGTTTGCATTTTGTTGAACAGCTGTATCTGTATGTTATTTGTATTTTGTTGAACAGCTGTATCTATATGTTGTTTGTATTTTGTTGAACAGCTGTATTTATATGTTGTTTGTATTTTGTTGAACAGCTGTATCTATATGTTGTTTGTATTTTGTTGAACAGCTTTATCTCTATGTTGTTTGTATATTGTTGAACAGCTGTATCTATATGTTGTTTGTATTTTGTTGAACAGCTCTATCTATATGTTGTTTGCATTTTGTTGAACAGCTGTATCTATATGTTGTTTGCATTTTGTTGAACAGCTGTATCTGTATGTTATTTGTATTTTGTTGAACAGCTGTATCTATATGTTGTTTGTATTTTGTTAAACAGCTGTATCTATATGTTATTTGTATTTTGTTGAACAGCTGTATCTATATGTTGTTTGTATTTTGTTGAACAGCTGTATCTGTATGTTATTTGTATTTTGTTGAACAGCTGTATCTATATGTTGTTTGTATTTTGTTAAACAGCTGTATCTATATGTTGTTTGTATTTTGTTGAACAGCTTTATCTATATGTTGTTTGTATTTTGTTGAACAGCTGTATCTATATGTTGTTTGTATTTTTTTGAACAGCTGTATCTATACGTTGTTTGTATTTTGTTGAACAGCTGTATCTATATGTTGTTTGTATTTTATTGAACAGCTGTATCTATACGTTGTTAGTATTTTGTTGAACAGCTGTATCTCTATGTTGTTTGTATATTGTTGAACAGCTGTATCTATATGTTGTTTGTATTTTGTTGAACAGCTGTATCTATATGTTGTTTGCATTTTGTTGAACAGCTGTATCTATATGTTGTTTGCATTTTGTTGAACAGCTGTATCTGTATGTTATTTGTATTTTGTTGAACAGCTGTATCTATATGTTGTTTGTATTTTGTTAAACAGCTGTATCTATATGTTGTTTGTATTTTGTTGAACAGCTTTATCTATATGTTGTTTGTATTTTGTTGAACAGCTGTATCTATATGTTGTTTGTATTTTGTTGAACAGCTGTATCTGTATGTTATTTGTATTTTGTTGAACAGCTGTATCTATATGTTGTTTGTATTTTGTTAAACAGCTGTATCTATATGTTGTTTGTATTTTGTTGAACAGCTTTATCTATATGTTGTTTGTATTTTGTTGAACAGCTGTATCTATATGTTGTTTGTATTTTGTTGAACAGCTGTATATATACGTTGTTTGTATTTTGTTGAACAGCTGTATCTATATGTTGTTTGTATTTTATTGAACAGCTGTATCTATATGTTGTTAGTATTTTGTTGAACAGCTGTATCTATATGTTGTTTGTATTTTGTTGAACAGCTGTATCTGTATGTTATTTGTATTTTGTTGAACAGCTGTATCTATATGTTGTTTGTATTTTGTTAAACAGCTGTATCTATATGTTGTTTGTATTTTGTTGAACAGCTGTATTTATATGTTGTTTGTATTTTGTTGAACAGCTGTATCTATATGTTGTTTGTATTTTGTTGAACAGCTTTATCTCTATGTTGTTTGTATATTGTTGAACAGCTGTATCTATATGTTGTTTGTATTTTGTTGAACAACTGTATCTATATGTTGTTTGCATTTTGTTGAACAGCTGTATCTATATGTTGTTTGCATTTTGTTGAACAGATGTATCTGTATGTTATTTGTATTTTGTTGAACAGCTGTATCTATATGTTGTTTGTATTTTGTTGAACAGCTGTATCTATATGTTGTTTGTATTTTGTTGAACAGCTGTATCTGTATGTTATTTGTATTTTGTTGAACAGCTGTATCTATATGTTGTTTGTATTTTGTTAAACAGCTGTATCTATATGTTGTTTGTATTTTGTTGAACAGCTTTATCTATATGTTGTTTGTATTTTGTTGAACAGCTGTATCTATATGTTGTTTGTATTTTTTTGAACAGCTGTATCTATATGTTGTTTGTATTTTGTTGAACAGCTGTATCTATATGTTGTTTGCATTTTGTTGAACAGCTGTATCTATATGTTGTTTGCATTTTGTTGAACAGCTGTATCTGTATGTTATTTGTATTTTGTTGAACAGCTGTATCTATATGTTGTTTGTATTTTGTTGAACAGCTGTATCTATATGTTGTTTGTATTTTGTTGAACAGCTTTATCTATATGTTGTTTGTATTTTGTTGAACAGCTTTATCTATATGTTGTTTGTATTTTGTTGAACAGCTGTATCTATATGTTGTTTGTATTTTGTTGAACAGCTGTATCTATACGTTGTTTGTATTTTGTTGAACAGCTGTATCTATACGTTGTTAGTATTTTGTTGAACAGCTGTATCTATATGTTGTTTGTATTTTGTTGAACAGCTGTATCTATATGTTGTTTGTAATTTGTTGAACAGCTGTATCTATATGTTGTTTGTATTTTGTTGAACAGCTGTACCTGTACGTTGTTTGTATTTTGTTGAACAGCTGTATCTGTATGTTATTTTTATTTTGTTGAACCGCTGTATATATATGTTGTTTGTATTTTGTTGAACAGCTGTATCTATATGTTGTTTGCATTTTGTTGAACAGCTGTATCTATATGTTGTTTGCATTTTGTTGAACAGCTGTATCTGTATGTTATTTGTATTTTGTTGAACCGCTGTATATATATGTTGTTTGTATTTTGTTGAACAGCTGTATCTATATGTTGTTTGCATTTTGTTGAACAGCTGTATCTATATGTTGTTTGTATTTTGTTGAACAGCTGTATCTGTATGTTATTTGTATTTTGTTGAACAGCTGTATCTATATGTTGTTTGTATTTTGTTAAACAGCTGTATCTATATGTTGTTTGTATTTTGTTGAACAGCTGTATTTATATGTTGTTTGTATTTTGTTGAACAGCTGTTTCTATATGTTGTTTGCATTTTGTTGAACAGCTGTATCTATATGTTGTTTGCATTTTGTTGAACAGCTGTATCTGTATGTTATTTTTATTTTGTTGAACAGCTGTATCTATATGTTGTTTGTATTTTGTTAAACAGCTGTATCTATATGTTGTTTGTATTTTGTTGAACAGCTGTATTTATATGTTGTTTGTATTTTGTTGAACAGCTGTATCTATATGTTGTTTATATTTTGTTGAACAGCTGTATCTATATGTTGTTTGTATTTTGTTGAACAGCTGTATCTATATGTTGTTTGTATTTTGTTGAACAGCTGTATCTGTATGTTGTTTGTATTTTGTTGAACAGCTGTATCTATAATGTTGTTTGTATTTTGTTGAACAGCTGTATCTATATGTTGTTTGTATTTTGTTGAACAGCTGTATCTGTATGTTGTTTGTATTTTGTTGAACAGCTGTATCCATATGTTGTTTGTATTTTGTTGAACAGCTGTATCTATATGTTGTTTGTATTTTGTTGAACAGCTTTATCTCTATGTTGTTTGTATTTTGTTGAACAGCTGTATCTATATGTTGTTTGCATTTTGTTGAACAGCTGTATCTATATGTTGTTTTTATTTTGTTGAACAGCTTTATCTCTATGTTGTTTGTATTTTGTTGAACAGCTGTATCTGTACGTTGTTTGTATTTTGTTGTACAGCTGTATCTATATGTTGTTTGTATTTTGTTGTACAGCTGTATCTGTACGTTGTTTGTATTTTGTCGAACAGCTGTATCTGTATGTTATTTGTATTTTGTTGAACAGCTGTATCTATATGTTGTTTGTATTTTGTGTATTTATACATTAGTGTATTTTTTATTTATGTCATTTGCACATTCCAGGCAGTTTTTATATTTATATTTATCAATCTCAGTCAGAATTGTGTATAGCTTTGTATATTTCTGGTATTTTTATCAGTATTGCCTTATTTAACAGTATTATTATGTAATCTGTACTATATTAAGTGCCCTTTTATCAATATTGTGTTTTTTGCAGATCTGTGCTTGTTTTTTTACATTGCTGCATGTCTAACCTTATTATTGTTGTATAATTTTTATATATTTTTATCATTTGAACATTTCAGTATAGAATGTGCGTGTTTGCGTAATTGAAAATGTGGATCATTTTATTGTTTTCACTGCTGTGTTTTTGTCCATTACCTTAATATTTATGGATCTTGCATCGTTCTTAGTATTTTTTATATGATTTATAACTTTTTGGCAATGCATTTTAGCATTTTGTATATATTATTATTTATTTCTGTTGTATATAATTGTAATTTCTTGTGTATTAGACGTATATGCTGTGTATGTTTATGTCATTGAAAAGTAGAGCATCTAGCTATTTTCACTGCTATGTTTTTTGTCCATTACCTTAATTTTTATG
This sequence comes from Lamellibrachia satsuma, assembly GCA_033239005.1. Lineage (NCBI taxonomy): Eukaryota > Metazoa > Annelida > Polychaeta > Sabellida > Siboglinidae > Lamellibrachia > Lamellibrachia satsuma. The sequence continues at coordinate 256,802 of BSQZ01000017.1, read as the reverse complement.
CTCCTTTCATTATGCTCAGTATTTTTTACCTGCATTTTAGCCTGTTGTATAATTATGTTATTTATGTACCCATATGTACCTTATTTAAATTGTATATAATTACCATTTCTTGTGTGTATTAAAATAATGTGTTTAACCATTGTGGTAAATAGTGTGTTTGTTGTGCTGTGCCTCGATTATGGTTGCCGGTCGTCGACCGACGACGCGACGTCGCGACCTCGAATTTGTTTTGTCGTACGCGCTAATCTACCCCTTTCGGGCCTTCCGAACTTGGCAAGTCTGGCCTGGACTCAGATAAACTCGTTTATCCGACTCTCGCTCGGCTTCGTGAATTCGCCGAGAATAGAGTCTAAATACAGAGGCGTGGCCTCGTTGCTACCCACTGTCACCACTCCATTTTGTGTAGGCGTTCCCGTGAAGCGCCGGCAGCCAATCGGCGTCATTATCGATATGCTACTCTAAACATTGTTTGCCTGATTTACCTTTACAGTCGGACCGTTGTGTCAATATAATAAAAGTTTGTTAGTTAATTCGCATTGCATCGTATAAACTTATAAAAGTTAGCTCGTGTCATGCGCAGTAGATGTTTACATGTTAAGCTCCACCTACTTGGTAAGTTTTGTTGACCTTGTGTAATTGCTGCATGCTATGAATTTATAATGTTTTATATTGATACGTGGTTATACATTGATTTATTGATAACTAGGGAAACAAACGGTAGCAATCGTCATAATTTGCAGGATCCGTGTGATTAGTTTTCGTAAGTTGAACTTGACAAAAACAAGCGCACGTGTTTTCGCAGGCAAAATCAGCAAAAAGCAAAATATTAATTAATCGTTAGAGATATAAACCGTATTGAAATAACAACATATTCTTGAAATGTAGTATCTAAGTTTAAAAAGAACCGAAAAGAATGATGGATGATTAGTGTATTCATTTGTGTTTCGCATACGTGTCCATTCCTCATTATCGCACAGGCGCATTATTGCGGTTGTTATTGGTCATTATTGCGGTCGTTATTCGTCATTATTGCGGTCGTTATTGGTCATTATTGTGGTCGTTATTGGTCATTATTGCGGTCGTCGTTTAAAAAATATATATTATGACTTTTGTCGCAAGTAATGTTCCCTGTTTTTTTTCACGTGGCTGGCAATGAAACACTAATATCATTATAAAATGAATGCATTATTTTCATTCATAACATTCTTGATCACGTGAATTATTGAACAACCTTCGACAAATGGCTTGTCACTGTCAGTGTCATCCGGTGTTTGTTGATACCTATTCACTGTTAATAGCGTAGAACATTTGTCATGGGCGATTACAAAAGGTCACAATAATACAGTAATTAAGTACATTCGCATGCTAGAATAAATTCTTTTCAACCATGTTTTCGTAATATTACATGGAATTCATTGTATGTTTCCAACATTTGGCTTTGCTTAGTTATGTATGCAGTAGGCATAAAACTATTATGTTTCCAACATTTGGCTTTGCTTAGTTATGTATGCAGTAGGCATAAAACTATTATGTTTCCAACATTTGGCTTTGTTTAGTTATGTATGCAGTAGGCATAAAACTATTATGTTTCCAACATTTGGCTTTGCTTAGTTATGTATGCAGTAGGCATAACACTATTATGTTTCCAACATATGGCTTTGCATAGTTATGTATGCAGTAGGCATAAAACTATTATGTTTCCAACATTTGGCTTTGCTTAGTTATGTATGCAGTAGGCATAAAACTATTATGTTTCCAACATTTGGCTTTGCTTAGTTATGTATGCAGTAGGCATAAAACTATTATGACTGCAAAAATTCATCTAATTAATTATAATATTGATTCCTGTTCTAGGTCAATGTAAAGATAGCAAAATGTTTAAATATACAATTTGTAAATATAGAAATGTTTATATCAGACGTTAAGATATATGTGCGTGTGCGTGTGCGTGTGCGTGTGCGTGTGGGTGTGTGTGAAATATAAATATATATGAATTTTGTAGCGCTTAGAAAACCAGATTTTTCAAAACAATGCACCATTATGGGACAATTTAGAGTGTTTTAGAGAGAGAGAGAGAGAGAGAGAGAGGTATATATATATATATATATATATATATATATATATATATATATATATATATATATATACATACATACATACATATATACATGCATATATACATACATATATACATACATATATATATATATATATATATATATATATATATATATATATATATATATATATATATATATATATATATATATATATATATATATATATATATATATATATATATGTGTGTGTGTGTTTGTGTAACGCTCGGATATATATATATATATATATATATATATATATATATATATATATATATATATATATATATATATCTGAACGCACAACAATCACGGTGAACGCCTCAAAAATCTCATAGTTTAGATTTAACAAGATTTAACAAGATTTGCCATCCAAGCCAAATGCCCAGATGTCAAGTGGACAAGAAAGCCATTGACTTATCGAGAGTCCAACAATGTTCATCTACTTATAACCCGCCCTCCTGAGATATGTGTCAACTTTGTTTTTAAACATATTCACGCTGCTAGCAGTTACACAATCTGTAGACAATTTGTTCCATTCATTTATTGTCCTCTGTGAGAACGAGTGCTTCCTGATGTCCAATCTACATTGATCCTTTTCTAATTTACCTCATGTCCTCTAGTTCAGCTATTCTTCTTGAGTGCGAAAAACATATTTCTATCAATATTTTCATACCAATTCAATGTCTTAAAAACTTCAATCTGATCTCCTCTTAACCTCCTTGTCTCTAGAGTTATTAAACCACATTCCTTCAGGCGTTCTTCATAACTAAGGTCTCTCAGTTCTGGAATCATTTTAGTTGCTCTCCGTTGCATGCGTTCAAGCGTATCTATATCCTTCTTACGATATGGTCTCCATGCTTGTATACAGTATTCTAAATGAGGTCTAACTATTGCTTTATAAAGAGGTATAATTAACTTTTTTCCCTTGTATGTTATGTTTCTTCTAATCAATCCAAGAATTTGATTACCCTTTGAAGCTGCAATGCCACACTGCTCTGAAACTTTCATATCAGAACTTACTGTAACTCCTAAGTTCATTTCTTATACAGTAGTACCCAGAACAGTATCTCCCATTTTATAGTTTACATTCAAGTTCCCATGTCCTGTATGTAGGCATTTACATTTCCCAAAATTGAACAACATCTGCCATTTCTCAGACCATTTCACTAATCTGTCTAGATCGTTTTGTAAATGTTGCTTATCACCATCAGTACTAACCTTTCTAAACAGTTTTGTTTTATCTGCAAATTTCAGTACGTTACTTGTTATACTGTCGTCCAAGTCATTGATATAAATTAAGAATAATATAGGTCATAATACTGATCCTTGAGGTACCCCACTCAAAACCGATTTCCAATTTGAAACTTCTCCATCTACTACAACTCGTTGTCTTCTGTCAGTCAGCCATTGTTCTATCCAGTCAGTTATGCTATCCCCGATACCATGGGCTTTTAATTTAAGTAGCAATCTTAGATGTGGCACTTTGTCAAAAGCTTTCTGAAAATCTAAGTAGATAATATCTACTGGCGATCCTACGTCTATCCACTTAGTGATTTCTTCCAAAAAACATAACATATTTGTTAAACATGACCTCGCTTTAAGGAATCCATGTTGAGATGAATTTAATAATTTATGCTTAACGAGGAAGTCCACCATATGGTCTTTAATTAACCTTTCTAATAATTTACAAATCACTGACGTTAAACTCACTGGTCTGTAATTTACAGTTTGAAACTTCTACAGTATTCATGTTTATACATGATTCATCTATCAGGTAACACATTTTATTGTATCTAATAGTGGTAGTATATATATATATATATATATATATATATATATATATATATATATATATATATATATATATATATATATATATATATATATATATATATATATATATATATTCCAAACTAATCAATCACTTCACACTAACTACCGGCGCACCTACTCTCTCCAGCCCGCCCACGCACTGAACACAGTAAGCCCATTGAAACTATTTTGATATGACAGCTCCCGAAGGGGTTCCTGGCGATATTAGGCATTATTAGGAATTGCTACAAAATTCAAGTACACGGGGAGTAGTTTGGAGTTCTTTGCTTAACTTGATACTGCAGTTCATAAAGAAGTTATTGGTACTCGAACGGTGGTTAGATATCTCATAATTAAGTGTTAAGACTTTTAAATGTTTCCTTACGGAAAACGACTTGTTTTTTGCAATTTACGAAAACTATTGGGGTAATGATGCATATCCTGAAAATCATAACGATAACAACAGTTTGATTCCTGTGTGATTAATTAATCATTACATCTCCGCGTACAGTCTATAAATTGTACAAATAGTTGTTATGCAACAGTTAAACTAGTGAATGTAAAACTATCGAGTGGGCGGAACGAAACATTGTAAACATCAAGTGCACGAGGCAGCTCTGAGGTGCCCCGCGAGAGTAACTGGCAGCCCCGAGGTCGATGACGCGTACATACGCGTCACCAATATACGTCACCAATATTTAACCGGACCAGTCCATATTTAATGTCGGGGAACCTAAGGCGAGATGCCTTCTTGGGTTAGTGCCACTTTAAACAAACCTGCTTTAAAAATATATGTTATATTTGGCGTTGAGTGTTTATAATTGTTGCTCTGTTCATATACCGTTATTTATGTACGGAATTGATAAGACAAGTGAAATTGGAATTGGTGTTTTGTGAGGGTGTATTGGAATTGGAATGTTGTGATTGGTGTGTAATTGGAATTGGAATTGATGTAACGTAATGGACCCCAGGTATGTCCGTGACATGGGGTGACTGTCCACAGTGAATAACAGCAATTCAAAGGGAAATCAATCAACGTCAAGGACTACATATCATATAAGGAGAAATATTTAAATATTCATTAAGCAACATTTGAATCCATCTAAAATACTGCATACAATCATACAGGCAACAGGCGTTTGGCCAGAAGTGATAGTGGGTCTACTTTACAAAAGACCGAGGTGTGAGTGGGTCGACTAGGCAGTGAGGCGTGTTGGTAGTGAGCCGATGCGACGTGTTGCCGTTCACCTGTGGGACACGACGGTCGCTCTGGTTGTGACACCCTGGCCGCTTTCGGCTGCAAAACAATCATAGCCATCTGCTGAACACCGGAAAGGGCAAACGGCGACCACAGAATGGCGACAGGTTAACGTTGATAAACGTAGGCGAGTGTTTGCGCGTGTACGCCGCTGTGACGTTTACCTGTCCCATGAGCGATAATAAAGGGCGTATTTGTAAATATCAATCGGTATCTCTTCTGTCGACAGCGAACGAACGCTGACTACTATCTACTATTTGCGTTGTTTGTGTATTCCCGATTAGAAACGGATACTTGTCTGGAATCCGGGCCTACCGCAGTTTCGCCGTTTTAAACGGCAACAAATGTTACGCACAAATGGTGGATGCTTGGTTATCTCTGGAGCAGGTAAATTATCAAACAATTTGTAAATAACAAAACGCATTTCGTCACCTTTTCTGACGTTCGTTTGTGCAGATTTGAGCGCCATATTTCCCTTTGGCGTTGTCACACTTGAAACAGTAAAACAGTTACTTACAGCTACTTTATCTAATATGGCACACGAATTGCCATCGCTCACCCATAGCCATCTGCACATTCGAACGTCAGGATATGTGATGAAATGCGTTTTTTACCCGTAATATGTTTAATAATATACACAATCAACAACTAATTATGCAGTGCCTATGGTTGTTGTACATATTGTATTTTTATGATGACAAATTTCTCTCTTTTTCTCTCCCTCTCTCTCTCTCTCTCTCTCTCTCTCTCTTTCTTTCTCTCTCTCTCTCTCGGCTCGAATGATGTCGGTCCAGGACAGGTCTAAAGAGTCATTCCGTGCGGAGATGTTAGATCGACCATCTCACTGTTTACTTTATACACGAGAGAGAGAGAGAGAGAGAGAGAGAGAGAGAGAGAGAGAGAGAGAGAGAGAGAGAGAGAGAGAGAGAGAGAGAGAGAGAGAGAGAGAGAGAGAGAGAGAGAGAGAGAGAGAGAGAGAGAGAGAGAGAGAGAGAGAGAGAGAGAGAGAGAGAGAGAGAGAGAGAGAGAGAGAGAGAGAGAGTATGAAGTAAACAGTGAGATGGTCGATCTAACATCTCCGCACAGAATGACACTTTAGACCTGTCCTGGACCGACATCGTTCAGAAACAACAACTAACAATTTCTTATTTCTGTTGTGTTTTGTAATTTGAATATTATATTTAACCAGTTTTTTTTTTATAAAACGTCGTTTGTATAGCCTATCAGATTGTTTTTCATAATGCAGTGTTTTTTTTTATAAATGATAGACGAATTATTAGTTTCCATTCCACTTTCATACACAGTGTATTCACTGCATTTTACATGACATCGCCAAAGAAGCAGGAAACATAGATTGTTCTATATAATTGTACCCTTGGCGTTGAGCGTAGAACATAAATAAATTGACGTAATAACGCTCCAGTAAATCGTATCAAATGACTCCCGCAGCAGCGCTACATTGCAAAAACGTGCAAATCAAACAAAACAATAAGCGTAAATATTAAGAAAAAAGAACGGGTCATAGAAAAGCCGCTAGAGTGCTCTACCTTACGCAACATCGCAGACTTAAAACTCGGCGCTGATAAATCAGAAAACAGTACGTTGAAAACAAGATGGAGTAACAATCAGAAGATTGTGTTATTTGTCACGTGTTATTTGCCACGTCCGACGGCAATCACGCATCAAGGTCAGATAACACCATCGAGGCTCCTCGTCCATTAGACATATTGAATTATTGTCGCCCAGTCGTCGTGCCAACCACGGTCCTCTGGCGCTGTCCGTTGTTTCGGGGACGCAATCGCAAATGGCATGGGGCGCCCATACTGTGATCACATGGCGCGCAAGGCACTTTGGACACTGTGCAAATCAAAAGAATTTAATGTAGCTGGTTTATGGAGACAGACCAGTCGAGAGTGGGCTCAATTAAATGACCGCTCGCCAGCAACAGACAGCTCACAGCTTGCTTGCTTGCTTGTTTGTTTTATTTATCCTCTTTGTACCGTAGTCGGTGCATAAGGCTGAAAGATGTAAAGGCGGGCCACCCCTCACTCATATGTATGAACACATCTTGTCAGAAGTGGAAGAGGTGAAACACGTGGGCATCCTACCCAGAAAGAATTGTCCTGGACACACATTGCCGACAGTGTGGCCAAGGATGCGGGAAGCCAGCTTGGTCGCCTGGAAAGAGTTTTACCCTACTTGAACCCAAACAAGTGGGCGTTGATCTACAACGGCATGGCGGTATCAAATGTGGAATATGTATCGTATGTCTGGATGCAGCCTCTAAAACATCACTACGCAGACTTGATGCCATCCAGAGGCGAGCTGTCGAAAGTATAGCTATGCCGAGCTGTCGAAAGTATAGCTATTCTCTGAGCAGGAATGCCATTCAAATACCAGCACAAAGAAGACAAATTGGTCAACTCAGCTGCTGTGGCAATGCCTCAAACACTGCTGGTCATAAAAAGACATTCTTGCCGACCGCCGACCGCCGACCGCCGACCGCTTCTGGAAAGAATTGCGACAGGAAATTATTACAATTCGGGAGAGAGAACATCAAAAAAAATGCCAGCGCCCGCCACCACAGTGGCGAATGATACCTGCTCAGCCAAGGAAGATTTCCTTAATATAAAGTAGTTTCGCGTGTATGGGGCATATGTTTTGTAGGCGTGCCCGGGGCGCGTGGTGGTGGTTTGTACAATACAAAATATTCGAAGTTGTCATTGGCATTGGCAATGCACTACCAATGGCTGGGTAGCGCAAGGAGTCATAAGCTCTTGCCTTTCTTCCGTACAACGGCGGGCAACGGGCTAGTGTTATGCAAACGGCTAGAATGGGAAATATTTTAGCTGCTGTGGCGGCGTGTTGAGGGAACGTGGGGCCATGTTCGCCCTTGATGCACGTTTGAAAGCTTAATAAATCACAATGTTAACCACATTTTGTATTTAGCCGACTTATTTATCGCTGAGTTGCTTGTATTTGATTAAGAGTTAATGCTTGAGTGGAATATAACATAACACGTAATTTCTGCACGAAATTCGTGAATGAGTTGTTTTATTTGAGTTGTTCTCTCACCATTTCAATGTAGAAATGCAGACTGTTTTCAGGCGGCATTGGTGCAGTAATCAGCAAAATTTCGAATGGCAAATACTGTAAATGAAGTTCCGATAATGACACAAATTTCGGGAACTACGTCAGAGTGCTTGCATGTAGAACCAACACAGCTAGCGTTTTGTTAATGAGAGGATAACCGTTTCTTTATTTGTTTCAAACATAAAACATTGATTGGGAATCTGTTGTCTGCCTAGTTAAGTCTGCTACAAACCAACATGCTTCTTGACAGTATGTTCAGTTGTTCACGCACGCACGCACGCACGCACGCACGCACGCACGCACGCACCCACGCACGCACCCACGCACGCATTCACACACACACACACACACACACACACACACACACACACACACACACACACACACACACACACACACACACACAGACACACACACACGCACACAATTACTGTTTTCATTCCCTATCACAACTGAACTTCTCAGTTCAAACGACTGACGTCATCATCCGGTCGCACAGAAGCAATCACGCGAAGTGGGGTAATCACCACGCGACACGTACAGACGATGTGCCGCCCACAAGGGGCGTTTTAAATAAATAATTTCCGCAATCACGTCTCACATACGGAGCGCGCGTCTTTGGTAAAGGTTCTCGTTTAGCCTGGATGGAGCAGGGATTTTGTTTCTGTAAACTAAACACGTATCAACGTGTTATTCTTTCATTTTATTCGTCCAGGTTATTCTTCCAGGTTATTCTTTCAGGTTATTCCTCTTGTCTTTTACGTTGTAGCGTGATCACCTGAGTGTTTTTTTTATAGCATTAACAATTTACATATCTAATGTTTAAGCAATATGGTTGCATTAAGTAACAGTTTTATGATGCTATGCAACTTGTCAATCCGTTGTGGTAGTGCAAATGCATGTTTGTTTGCATTAACCATTGACAACCGGCAGACGTCTCCTGATTAATAATGTCGCGCAGAAATAATATTTGCAACATAAATAATACTTACAACAGAAATAATACTTGCAACAAACAGAATACTCTGCTTGGAAATGTCGGTGCAGAATTACCAGCAGAATAACCCTGCTCGCAGCGCCAACATTGCGCTTTCGTACTAACTATTAACTGGTGGCACAATCGTACGAGACACTGGACCAAGACGGCGCTTCCTTCTGGAGGGTGCGTTCGTCCGTCCGGCAGTCAGTCTGTCTGTCGTTGCATCGGTGGGGAGTATTTATAGGGTTGACTATTTTGGGTGTGACTATTGTGCGGATGGTGACTACTGTGCGGATGGTGACCATTGTGCGGATGGTGACTATTGTGCGGATGGTGATTATTGTACGGATGGTGACTATTGTGCTGATTAACCGTAAATGCGAACTCTTAACATGCGTACTCCGTACTACAGCAACGAGCACTGTTGAATGAACTGCTGTGTACGATCGTGCTTATTTTTCCTTTCGTGTCGTCCAGAACAGTCGGAAAACCCAGTAATTATGATTGGTATTACTAGTAGTACTATAAACGTCAACCCGGTGATATAACAGGAATGTCTGTTGCCCTACACTACGTCATTCCATACGTTTTGGCGCAATGTCGTTTATGTTCTATTCCATAAAGCACTCATAGCAATCATTTCTGTCACATCTGTGGTTTTGTCGCCGATGACTCGCTGACCTGTGGCACGCACAAGCGACATTTATGAAGCTGAATAATTCATGTCGTTGTGGCTATTTGTCACGATTTCTTGTCCGGACACCCGCGGGGCGGCGCTGCTGCTGGCGGAATGAATACAAATGCGGAAAGTTCTGATTATTGCACACGCGTAATGAACACACGCACGAACGCATACACGCGCACGCACGCACGCACCCACGCACGCATGCACGCACGCACGCACGCACACACACAGCACAATAGACACGCCAACTTTTCTAAAAGCAGGCAGTCGTTTCTGCTGTCACCGATGTGACATTTACGCGGGCGTAATGGACACAGCCAGCCGTTTCGGTGCGAATATTACACTTCTATATCAGGCACTCAAGATCTTGTTTCATGCAGTAGGTCTTGCATTTTCTCGGAATTTTCTGAGAATGGCCACACGTGAACCGTTTCATGCAACTAGTTTTGACGTGACATCCATAAATGACATACGAACTCCTCTTCACGTCCTGTCTCATCTCGTCGATGAGCGTTTTGCATACCCATAACGAGGTCATAGACTTCTTGCGTAACCATGCCTGATCAGTGACGTCACGATTACGCAAATCTACCGGAAATAAAACACCTTGGCCGAGTGCCTTAGTTGTTCGACAGAGCATCAGGTTAGGTGTCACGATAACCGTACAGTTGATGACATAGTACATAGGGTTCTGGTGTGCAGCTGACAAAACAACCGTGTATTTCATTGTAAGACTGTGAGACCCGCCAACCGAGACCCATATATCTCCAATGCGGGGGCATGCACCACCTCTGTGGGAAGATAATTCCAGTTTACTATTGTTCAGGGAATTATGTATGAACTGGTTTTAGCACCACAGGGTTGAATACAGCTAAAGGGGGGTGTGTGTCTGGAAGTGTGAGTTAACCGGATAAATCATTATTTTCTTTGTTTACAACAAAATGAAGCACAATTTAAATAACACCTGGTCATGCTAGTGGTCAGGCATTCACCAGGTTATTATGCCTTGTTTAGTTGGCTGTTTGCGTTATTTTATGTTGGTACAGCTAGTGTGTGCATGGTTGTTTTAATAACATAGGAATAACAAAAACGATTGCTTGAAATCATATTATATCATATTATGTTATATTTTATAGTATATTTCCATTTCCACAACACCGCAAAATTTATTCGAATTCCCTTAATTAATAATTCCAAATAATATTCAGTTCTACCGGCTTGCCTCGATTATGCATAGTTTCCCGCGCTTATCGGCAAGCTTTGCCGTGACGTCACTGATGATAAGGAAGTGCTACGAGACTTTCCATTCATTCACCTTACTGTCGACAGCGATAGCCGTTGTTTAGAAGCGAGCGTCATAATGGTTTATTGTGCGGCATTTGATTGCAATGCAAGCAGTAGTAAGATTAAAGTAACATGCAGTTGGTTTCAGTTCCCTACGGAGCCAAATTTCTTTTTTAAAAAAACATCAAGCCGTTGAAGAACAGTCGGCTTTTCTCGCTTCTCGAGAAAACTTGTTTCGATTGCTACCCGTACCAGAAACGTTATCCGGATGCTAAAATGTATTGAAAGATGATGTGTCCACCTCATTTCCAGTTGTGCAAGTCACCAATCCGTAGAACGTCGACGACCACGGTCCATTTAGGATCGAAGCGAGCTGTCAGCGAACTGTTAACGCGGATACAGGTGATGTCGGCTCACGGTAAATTAGGCCCGATGAATTCGGACAGCATTTTTTTGAGAGTTCGGCCCGGAACTCTGGCAACTTCGACCTCAGAGAATTACAGACCAGTGAGTTTAACGTCAGTGATTTGTAAATTATTAGAAAGGTTAATTAAAGACCATATGGTGGACTTCCTCGTTAAGCATAAATTATTAAATTCATCTCAACATGGATTCCTTAAAGCGAGGTCATGCTTAACAAATATGTTATGTTTTTTGGAAGAAATCACTAAGTGGATAGACGTGGGATCGCCAGTAGATATTATCTACTTAGATTTTCAGAAAGCTTTTGACAAAGTGCCACATCAAAGATTACTACTTAAATTAAAAGCCCATGGTATCGGGGATAGTATAACTGACTGGATAGAACAATGGCTGACTGACAGAAGACAACGAGTTGTAGTAGATGGAGAAGTTTCAAATTGGAAATCGGTTTTGAGTGGGGTACCTCAAGGATCAGTATTAGGACCTATATTATTCTTAATTTATATCAATGACTTGGACGACAGTATAACAAGTAACGTACTGAAACTTGCGGATGACACAAAACTGTTTAGAAAGGTTAATACTGATGGTGATAAACAACATTTACAAAACGATCTAGATAGATTAGTGAAATGGTCTGAGAAATGGCAGATGTTGTTCAATTTTGGGAAATGTAAATGCCTACATACAGGACATAGGAACTTGAATGTAAACTATAGAATGGGAGATACTGTTCTGGGTACTACTGTAAAAGAAAAGGACTTAGGAGTTACAATAAGTGCTGATATGAAAGTTTCAGAGCAGTGTGGTATTGCAGCTTCAAAGGGTAATCAAATTCTTGGATTGATTAGAAGAAACATAACATACAAGGGAAAAAAGTTAATTATACCTCTTTATAAAGCAATAGTTAGACCTCATTTAGTATACTGTATACAAGCACGGAGACCATATCGTAAGAAGGATATAGATACGCTTGAACGCATACAAAGGAGAGCAACTAAAATGATTTCAGAACTGAGAGACCTTAGTTATGAAGAACGCCTGAAAGAATGTGGTTTAACAACTCTAGAGACAAGGAGGTTAAGAGGAGATCAGATTGAAGTTTTTAAGATATTGAATTGGTATGAAAATATTGATAGAAATATGTTTTTCTCACTCAATAAGGATAGCAGAACTAGAGGACATGAGGTAAAATTAGTAAAGGAACAATGTAGACTGGACATCAGGAAGCACTCGTTCTCACAGAGGACAATAAATGAATGGAACAAATTGTCTGCAGATTGTGTAACTGCTAGCAGCGTGAATATGTTTAAAAACAAGGTTGTCACATATCTCAGGAGGGCGGGTTATAAGTAGATGAACATTGTTGGACTCTCGATAAGCCAATGGCTTCCTTGTCCACTTGCCATCTGGGCCTTTGGCTTGGATGGCAAATCTTGTTAAATCTTGTTAAATCTCAGAGCAAAACGAACATAGTGATCTGGACCCAAACGATTGTGTAGCGTGCACATAAAGTTTAATGTGTATCTTTCTGTGAATAAAGCATACTATTTATTTTCTCATTCGATAATTGATTTTGTTCCACATTAACCCGAAATTGTTACTTTGTAACTGCTTTTATAGCTTTCGCTTCCTTTCGCATAAAATACCTTAAATTTCATATCATATAATATATAATATATTACACCAAAAACTTTAATATTATATAGAGTTGAATATTTTAAAAAACATTAAATTACAATTATCATAATATTGTGGTTCTATATTTCAGAGTGTCAAGCGCTGCTCCTCATCAGGGAAATTTCTCCCCAAATTGTTATTAAATCAAATACATAACAATGACAACGATATATTGTATTGTGAATACAACGGAGCCACTTGCATATGGTCTTTGATGTGTACAGTGTTTTTCATCAGATCATTTTGAATGTGAAGCATGGTCTTTTATTCACACCTGCTCACTGTATGAAACAGACAAAGCATTAACTTTTAGTTAAACTTAGCAACCCTCTGATGACAAGTACAGGAATAACACACTTAATAACCCTCTGATGACAAGTACAGGAATAACACGCTTAATAACCCTCTGATGACAAGTACAGGAATAATAAACAACAAAACAACCACGATGACGCACAAACAAAGTATGCGTGCATTTAGGGGTGGTCTCATCAATTATCAGTGTATTTAGGGGTGGTCTCATAAGTTATCAAAGTGTTTAGGAGTAGTCTAATAAGTTTTCAAAGTGTGTTTAGGGGTGGTCTCATAAGTTATCAAAATGTGTTTTGGGGTGGTCTCATAAGTTATCAAAGTATGTTTAGGGATGGTCTCATAAGTTATCAAAGTGCGTCTAGGGGTGGTCTCATAAGTGATCAAAGTATATTTAGGGGTGGTATCATAAGTTATTAAACTCCAACAAAGTCCGCGCATATTGCCAGTCCAAGGGCACGACCAATAGCCACCGGCCTCCTATCCATATGCATTAACATATAACATATCAAAGGTATGCAACCATGAATAAAACCATAACAAGAGGTGTCTAGACATGATACTCGCACCAGTCCATAATTGTGCTTTGATGATAGGTAACGACGAGGGCAGCACCTGTCGGTCGCATCGGTCTCGAATTCACCACTGCTTCGTATATTGCAACCGAGTGTCGCAAAATTGGACCCGGTCCTATTTCTGCGACACAGCCGTAGTCACCAATCGGCGTTGCTAATCGGTCTCGCCAGAGTGTCTACACGAGCGATTTTTTATTCGGATGCGCTCGTTTTGTCTCCAATGCTCTATGATATAGTATGTGGCTCTAATGTGTCGGAAATTCACCGGTTTTGCCGTGTCACTGTGATTAGGGTAAGTTCCTTTCCAATCACGGTTAATCCGGCGTCGTTTCCACGTAGCAAATATACGGCCGATTTATGTGAAACGTCTCACTAAGAGAAAGAGCTAATGATAAAAAATCCGTCATAAAACAGAATCCATCATTACATTTTATAAGTTATGCAAGTCAAATAGGTATGTTTCTTTGGTAAAAATATGTTAAACGGTCGGAACAGTGTTCTTTATTGTATTTGCAGTTTATGTGAACGTGGTATACTTTGGATAATTTTTTTTCACACATACATCTTCGAAACTGGTTCCGATCCATTTATAGATGGAACCAACGCTTCCTTCTAATGTGAGTGCGTTCTAATAATGCAAATATAATTAATTATTATACAAATACCCGAGTAGGACGTTCTCCCGTCGATGTGGTACACCTGTGGTGTGATTTTGATAAGTTGACATAAAGGTAATTCGGCGTCGGTTGCATGTGACAATTGTGCGTGTGATTTACGTGTAGCGAAACAACAAAACTTGGGCCCGTCTCACTAAGATAAAGAACTCAGCATGCAAAGCCGTTATACCAAAAAATATATCATTACATTGTGTAATCTCAGTGAGTTTGCAAGCATAACAGCTATGAAATATTTTAAGGTCGGAATGCTGTTCGTAATTGCATTTGCAATTGATCATTTGGTAACGTTTGATTTAATTTAGAATATTATGAAAATCAACTATTATTACTAGTTTTTCTTTCTTCGATTTCTCTCGAGAAAACGAGAAAATAAGCATACAAGATGGCATCCAAAACTACAGCATGTCTTCAAGTGCGATGGATCCTACAATAACTGACACGTGCTAGTGTCTAGATATTGGTATGGTTTTAGTTAACGAGGTATGTCTTTTTCACACAATGTGAAACGTGTATCGAATATACTGTAGCAGCTCAATAAAAATCGTAAGCCAAATTGTTCAAGCAGCCAACGACAAGCCTTATCCCGCAGGATTGAATGCCGTCAAGTTACGACAGGTTATAATGAGATGATTAATATATGAGAATACACAAGGGTGTTTACAACGATGATGGTGGGATTATCTCCCCCATTAAGCTCCTTTAATGTTCTATCGAAGTAACCACCACCTAGTTGTTTTCCATCCATTCGTGATACATTATTATCAAATTACTCACCGAATTCGTGGACGACACTATTCTGGACTTCCAAGAAAGCTCATCCCGTTAAGTGTTACTTTGTCCTGACGCAACTTGGTTATTAAGTAGTCAGTTGGCCGGCCGGAAACGTGTCTACTTTACACGTTGTCAGCTATTAGCGTCAATATTTTTGCCGGCCAATCAATTTATTCGTGGGTGCACTGCGGTGATCTATGAACCACATGTGTCACACACATCATGATAGGAAACCCTGGGGATAATACTCAGTACTGGCCTATGTACTACCACCCGCCAACCAGGAGTATTAGTACTACACAGCCCCCTAGCAGATAAACCTGTTCAAACGTGGAACTTTTCTAACGCCCTGTGCGAGTGTAGGCTGAATCGTACGTACTTCGTCCCACTTGTGTTGAAAGTTCGATGATTAGTTGCGTAATCGATCGCCTGATCCAGGACATCATCAACGGAAACCGATCGTACCTGTCGCATTTGTTGGGCGAAAGAAAGTTGGACGAAAGACTGGCCAAGGAAGATTTCCAAAAGTCACACCGTAGCACAGGTACGATTATTTCGGTTTGCAATTGCAATGACTATTTTGGATAATCTCGCAGTGCATATAAAATCACCACATAATGTTTTGTAAATGTACAGTACTTGAAGTCAAGTCAAGTGTCTGAAGGGAAGTTGTCGCTTTGTCCACTCATGTCAAATGTCTAACTGGTGTATGAACGACACTGAAAATGATGCCATAAAACCAAAATGGTTATCAGTTACAATGTCAACGAGATTTGTTACCAAAAAAGTTTCACTTCTTTGGCTTTGTTTACTATAGCCGCGGACGCAGATCAATAAACCAGGGCAATTACGTTTTCTGGGTAAACGAATACTTTGTTTCTTTTGTATTTCTTTTATGTGTTTGCTTTGCATACGTTTGATTATATGTGAAGGGGTAAGTTGGCTAACAATCTCAGTCATTTTGATCATCACTGGTTGACATGTATGTGTGGTAAAAGGCATCAAACTATTACATGACCGTCAACCCTTCAGAAGCAGGTTAAACCTGATCGATCTTTAGTTTCGGGTCAGGAAATCGAATGGTGGCGCCTGGTGCACGCACAAAATTGAACCATTTGAGCTAACATTTGAGTTGGTGCTTGTTGCTGCGATGAGGATAATTTCGCCGCCAACCATCTAGCACACATATATAACATAGGACCACATCATATTCAGTGAAATTGTGCATTAATATATATATATATATATATATATATATATATATATATATATATATATATATATATATATATATATATATATATATATATATATATATATATATATATATATATATATATATATATATATATATATATATATATATATATATATATATATATATATATATATATATATATATATATATATATATATATATATATATATATATATATATATAACCTACGCACTATGTATAGCGTTTTCGCGCGACACCATTGACGATTCGTCGTTTTATTCACTAAATTAAACGTGTTTTTATGTTGCAACATTCCAAACGAACTCAAGACATATTTATTCCAAACTGCATTTCCGCCATAAATGTTCTGATAACGACTTCTGGGCATTCGTGATAATGCTTAATGGTTCTAGTTCGTTACACCTGTGAGGATATTGACGATATAGAAATGTGGGCGAAAATAGAAGTGGTCCAGAACTCGCAGCAAATGCGCCGGACCGTTGATTTTCCCCGGCTATTCGTGGTTCACGTCTGCAGACACGACTAGTAATACGAGGATGGTCCCGTGCACAGCTGACATATTATAGTTCGGTCGTTTCGCGGAGTTCCTTCGGTAATTGCGCATTATTGACTGCATTTCCGCAGCTGCGCCGTTGGGTTCCACACAACAGGAACCTGCGCCATTTGTTTCTGTACACCTGCTGTTTGTGATTGGCCGTGTAATGTACACCTCCGGATCTGTGTTCGCTACAATTACGACGCCTTTCAGTGGGTCAGTCGACCGCCTATGAAATATTAATGTAAAAATACAGGTGTTATCTCTGGGCGGTAATTGAAGCCAACATCGGACATCTGCACCCCCGGACCACCGCCCCCCGGGGCACGTGTGGTCGCAGGCGGACTTCACAAATCACAGAAATGTCAACGGTTCTTTTCCACATTAGCAATATAATTATAATATAGCCTGCACAAAATCATGTTGCGAAAGATGCATGATAATGAAGGTGTGATCTGATATTGCCAGTACAGCATCATTTTTGTAATTAAGGTGTGAGTGACACAGGTGGTTAGAGCGAACTTGAATTATAATAGAGAAGAGAAGGATATATACCGTGCGGCAGGAATCATGGGAAGTACACACTTGTTTCACAAGTCGGATAGGAATGATATACCTGAGCGACAATACGGAATGGAAGGATATACTTTACTGCTACACGGAGGGTAATTATATTATATTATATTACATTACATTACATTACATTACATTACACTACATTACATTACATTACATTACATTACATTACATTACATTACATTATATACTTTGCTACAACACGGAGGAAAGGATATACTTTATTGTAACACGGAGGAGAAGGATATACTTTATTGTAACACGGAGGAGAAGGATATACTTTATTGTAACACGGAGGAGAAGTATATACTTTATTGTAACACGGAGAAGGATATACTTTTTGACAACACGGAGGAGAAGGATATACTTTACTACAACACGAATGAGAATAATATGCTTTAAGACGAAACGGAGGGGAATGATACACTTTATTACAACACGGAGGAGAAGAATATACTTTACGACAACACGGCGAAGAAGGATAAACTTTACAAACAGACAAGGGTAGTACTTTACGACAAGTGACAAACTGGTGCGACAACGCGGAGGGAATCATGTACAGACTCACCGGGGACCCGACAACATCCGGCCTCGCATACCCGGACTGGACGTGGTCATTGAGAGGCCACACGAACAATATGGCAGTGCAATATTCGTTAAGATTGGAACTATCATCAACTCCAAGTCCTTAACCAACTTCAACAGCATCGACATTCTGACAGTAGACCTAACCGGAATTTCTGTCACATCGACCAACAAACCACCAGGTGAACTGTTTTCGTTTGACCACTCACCAACCTCGGTCGGAAATCAACCACGGCTGATCATCAGAGATTTCAACAGCCACAGTGCACATTGGGGATATAAGACAACGAACAATGACAGTGATCTGGTAGAGGATTAGGCAGAGGCTCAATGCCTCAGTCTGATTCACGACCCCACACTTCCCAACTCTTTCAACTGTGATCGATGGCGGAGAGGTTACAACGCAGATATCGTCTTTGTTACCAGCCATATGGCAGGATGATGCAACAAGATTGTGATTGATCCCGTTTCACACTCCCAACATAGACTCATTGGTCTACAAATGAACGCAGTGGTCACCCCTCAAGCTGTACCATTCCGTCGACGGTTCAACCTCAAAAAGGCAAACCGGCACTGTTATGCATAACACCTAGATGCAACCATTAAAGACATGCCACCGACAGCAGAACGTTACAGCCAGTTCGTAGATGCCTGCAAGGAAGAACACCCCTCACGGATGTAGGCGAAACTACGTCCCTGGTCTGAAACCAGAGTCGGCTGAAATGTATGAGCAATACAGACATAATTATGAATCAGACCCCTTTGGCGAGGATACCATCTAGGCGGGAGATGAGGTGATGAATACTATCTCAGAGGAACGCAGTAAAGCATGGCAGACTCTGATTGAATCAACAGACATAACACACAGTAGCAAGAAGGCTTGGGCAATGATATGAAAGCTTTGCAATTCACGAAAGGCAAAGCAGCTCTACAACACTACAGCAAACCAATTCGCTCACCAACTGCTACTAAATGGACTACGCCAAACAAACAGCCCAAAACACGTCTTGATCGAAAATGATACCCCAATGACCCGGGGTTTACAAGATCCTTCAAGGAAACTGAAATCGAAGCCGATATCAGCGCACTGAAGAACGGCAAGGCAACAGGTCGAGATGCTCAATCTGACCGAACACATCGAAGATGGCTTCGAAAAAGAACTAATCACCGGAGGTGTCTTCGTCCACCTGTCGGCAGCATGCGACACCGTCAACCACCGACGCCTCCTCGCCAAAGTGCTAGAGATAACTGGCGACCTCCATCTAACCGATCTAATATGCAAAATGCTTGAAAACCGGCGATTTTCGCAGTACCTCAGAGAAGTCTACTGGCGCCAATTTGCACAAATGATCCTACCCACCTAGAAACTCGCAGCTTCATTTATACTGATGACTTGTGTATAACATCACAGGGCAAGACTTCAACAACAACGAAGCAACATTTACACCAGCGCCAGGAACCGTGAAAAGATACTATAAGGTGAATCAACTACGCGCAAACCCACCCATGACCCAGGGTCTGACCAACCCTGGCTCTGCTGTCTTTCACTGGCTACGTACCGGAGTTGGCTGAGCAAAGACCAACACGAGGTGATGGCACTACATTGATGAGACGCAGTCCACGAAGTGTGACTGCGGAGAAGAACATACATCGCCCCACCTCCTCTGCTGCCGGCTGCTGGACGATCTTTGTACACCGGAAGACCCGGCCACTGCCACTGACCGGGCGAAGACATGTGCCATAAAGTGGCAACACCTTGTGTGAGGGACAGAAGAAGAAGAAGAAGAAGAAAGAAGAAGAAGAAGAAAGAAGAAGAAGAAGAAGAAAGAAGAAGAAGAAGAAGAAGAAAGAAGAAGAAGGAGAAGAAGAAGAAAGAAGAAGAAAGAAGAAGAAGAAGAAGAAAGAAGAAGAAGAAGAAGAAAGAAGAAAAAGAAGAAGAAAGAAGAAGAAGAAATGAAAAGAAGAAGAAGAAATGAAAAGAAGAAGAAGAAAGAAGACAAGATAAGAAGAAGAAGAATAAAGAAGAAGAAGAAGAAGAAAGAAGAAGAAGAAGAAAAAGAAGAAGAAGAAGAAGAAGAAAGAAGAAGAAGAAGAAAAAGAAGAAGAAGAAGAAAAAAAAAGAAGAAGAAGAAGAAGAAAGAAGAAGAAGGAAAAGAAGAAAAAGAAGAAGAAGAAGACAGAAGAATAATAAGAATAAGAAGACGAAGAAGAAGAAGAAGAAAAAGAAAGAAGAAGAAGACAGAAGAATAATAATAATAAGAAGAAGAAGAAGAAAGAAGAAGAAGACAGAAGAATAATAATAAGAAGAAGACGAAGAAGAAGAAAAGAAAGAAGAATCGAATCACTACGTATACACGTGGCACAACTAAAAAAGCTACTTTGCTCACGAAATGAACGCCGTACGTTGCATAATAGTCTACAGCACAGGAGAGTTTCAACCTTTTTCTTCCCGCATACTCCCTATGTCCTGAAACGATCGGCCGAGTACCTGCTTCGTAATGACATCTTATTATAGGCGAAACAATATTCAACATCGAGTTCAGCGGTACACGTTCTGTTAACTGAGGTGAACAAAACTGTACCCGAATGTAGATAGGATAACAGTATTCGAGAAACCACCTCAATGTGAGGGCTGAGCTTGCCTGGTCAAAACCGAGCCTCGATTCGGGGAACAGCCTTGGGAAAAGAGACGCGGAGGTCTTCCTCGATGCACAGTCGAGCACAACACTTAGTTTTCATGCAGAACATTGCCGATGGGTAGATAGAAAGATCACAAATGCCCTCACGTGCACTTCAGCCACAGGGGGTACGATTCGTTCATCTTAGATAAGAACTTTGTCAGGGGAGAGCTTCAAATGCATCACATGATGTGGAGTCATTCACGAACTTCAAAAAGTGCTCCTGCACGTCGTCTGATAGAGATCGCACCTCCACACTGAACGGATGAAATTCGAACCCAGCGCACTCAGATCCGGGAAGTATGTCTGAAACTCCTATTGCATGGAAGGCATGTGCGCCTGAACAAGTTGCGCCATGTTTCCATGTCCTGTTTGTTTCATCCTGAAGTGCCGCGCTTTGGTGTACAAACATGTTGAAGGTTAATTTCTTTGATTTTGCCGTCCCATCAGCGCTTGCTTCATGATCACTGTACGTTGTCCACGAAATCAATCACCGTGAGTTTTGAGTGACTTGTTAAATGAGTTCAGGTGGAGACAAGCACGCAAACGTCAGGTCCTTCGAGAGTAACAATTGACGGAGTTTTGTGGTGACGTTTTCTAATAGCGTTTAATGTTTGTTTGAAAAGAATATGTTTCTGTTAATTTGATAGTATTACATAAACACATTCTCTCCTTCGTGGACCACGCAAAGTGGCAACACTATTGTACCGTATTGTACAGCCAACCCTTCACGTACCTCTGGCGAATCTCCGGTGGTACGCGTACCCCAGGTTGGGAACTGCTGGTCTATGATAACAGGATTATTAACTGTAGATGCTGCATATATTTTAATGCAACATGGATACCTTAGATTGTGTAGATGTTAGCAGGGTAGATAGGTTTAAAAAATATATATATTAAATAGTTAAGTGGGCTACACATAGATTAAAAATTTGATGGATTGTCGATAAGCCTATGGCTTACTTGTCCACTTGCCATCTGGGTGTTTTGCCTTGGATGGCAATCTTGTTCAATCTTGTTGTTATTATAATTGTAATATCTTCGGAGGACATATATGGGGGTGAAACATATTTGAAAATAGTTATACGAGAAATGCTTACTTAGTTGTCACCGTTCATCGACTAACTAAATATGCACCCAGGTTACGCGGCCTTCTTCAACGTATCGTGTCAACCGAAAAAAAGTGACACGCCAACTTCTGCTGTCGGAAAGGTGAACGCACAATACGCTGCCAGCGTGACTTAATTGTCACAGTTTTTATTAAAGGTGTTAAAGGGATTTATGTGTGCGTGGTGCGTGGTCAGAATTCGCTTCCGTGCCGCGGATAGTCTTTGCCCGATAGGGCACACTGCGCCAGATTCGCAGACAGACAAGCTATCCTGACAAGAAGTCACTAATAGCGCTAATATGGCGTTTTGATTTCCCCGTGGTATTCTGCTGCCATAAATAACCATATGCGGCGTATCGGCTAGAATGTCGACATTAATTACAATAAATAACCTTTACGCAGAAGCCTGCTAATTAGCCTAACCTTATTCTAGATTCGTCTGTCTTTTGCTTCGAGACGTTAATATGTCTTGTTGAGATTGACAAATAGCGGCATCGGTGTTTCCAAACGTTTGAGAGTATTATATGGTTGATACTACCGAAAATGTCCCCATTCCAATTTAGAAATAATAAAAATGTGAACTCAAAAAAACATATTGAGCTTCTTGGAACAATCGTTCTTATCGTTGTTCACTGTATAACTGAGTCGAACAATGACTTTTCAGCCAATTTCTCTAATGTTGTCTACGTTATCCATCATCTGTTCTTACTGAAGGTGATTTAATACAATCAAGAATATCACGCTATTGTCTTTCTCGGAGTTCTAAAAGTGGGAGATTCTGGTCAAATCTCGATATTCCAGGCGGCTGACGCGTCTACTGGGCGACCAATAAGCGCATGGCAGCTCTTGGAAATCAACTTCCGGTTGTTATGTTTTATCAAGTGTTATAGGTGCATAGGCGCAAAGCCATGACTTTTAGAAATGTAGAACGTGACCACCAATCAAGTAACCATGGCAACCACGCCTTCATACATAATTAATAGGAAACATTAAGAAGTACTGTTGCTGTTTCAATCGGACGCGTTGTTTTTTCTTCGTTGGCATTCCAGTAGAGGAGAACATCGATGAACGCATATCAACACACCTGCAAGTATATTGAATGCAGGGATATATAGAGCGCCTCGTTATCTCGAATGTCGTGCAGCCAGAGACATAATCAAAGGAAGCTCTCCAGTTGCAGAGCATATGATCGATAAAGTGACCACGTTTCAAAGCCATACGACCGAAATGACAACACAAATTCTTTGTATTGAGATTGACTTCGTATCTCTTCCATAGGTTGTTGTTGATGCTGCCAGACGCACGCTTGAGAGATTCTGCGTATAGGTTGCATTCAGTGGCAAATATAGGATCTCGCGGGGAGGCAAGCAAGGGAAAACCAAGCTTTATAAGCCAACGTAGCGTGGCCCATTGCTTCCCTAAATACGCAACTAGTTACATTATTTGCTACTAGCAAAAATAAGCATCCTCCTTACCGGATAACGTGTTAGTTCATGTTTACCAAATGTCAGGGTACACAACATTTTCACAGTAATATCCATGTATGTCAGGCAATATCTCTCGATATGTCGACGTAATTATGGCAGCTATGTTTCTATTCGTGCTGATATCCACTCGACGGAAAAAGCGGACAAAGAAGTCTAGCTTGTCAGTGGTTATAAAAACGCAGGAGTGTATACGCGGCTTATCGTAATTATCCCACAAGGCAGTGTCATCAAATCACTGTTCTATACAGTCATACTTCGGGAGCCAGAAAATGTATCAGATACCACTTACCACTTAGAAAAATGCCATCACGCATTGTGGATACAATTTAAACGCATAGTCGTCTTTATATAATATATATATATATATATATATATATATATATATATATATATATATATATATATATATATATATATATATATATATATATATATATATATATATATATATATACACACATATATATATATATATATATATATATATATATACACACACACATGTGTGTGTGTGTGTGTGTGTGTGTGTGTGTGTGTGTGTGTGTGTGTGTGTGTGTGTGTGTGTGTGTGTGTGTGTGTGTGTGTGTGTGTGTGTGTGTGTGTGTGTGTGTGTGTGTGTGTGTGTGTGTGTGTGTGTGTGTGTGTGTGTGTGTGTGTGTGTGTGTGTGTGTGTGTGTGTGTGTGTGTGTGTGTGTGTGTGTGTGTGTGTGTGTGTGTGTGTGTGTGCGTGTGTGTAGTATATCTGCTTTTTTTAGTGAGAGAGAGAGTGTGTGTGTGTGTGTGCGTGTATCAATGTGGTTAAATTGTTACACAATTTATTATACAGTTTGCAATGTCATTTTCGTGTCTTCACAAAAGTCGTCACACAAATTCAGCAAAGCACGAATTTATGTGTCCATTTGTCTAACCTCAGATATACGACGGTCCACGGACGACGCGTTGTTCTGTTACTTTGTTAACCTCTTTAAATGTGGCATTGGTATCTTGTTCACTGTATTGATAGTACTTTACACAAAAGGTATACATCAAGTAACAAAACAAAAAAACACTCTTGGAATAGTATCTGTGTCACATTACGTAAAATATGGCAAAACAGAAAACGATTACAATAAATTTGGGCAGACGCTGGAATGAAAATATTATTTGTTTGCACCATTGGCAGTGCTAAGTTAGAACTGAATCCCATTCGATACATGGAATCAGTAACTTATGTTTTATATAGTTGGTGAAACTCCAGTTATATAGTTGATTATATTTATCAGGGTTGAGTATTTAAGTGAAACAGTTCATAGATTATTCCTCGCATTATCGGTAGGCCCTATAACGGGTTGGATGAAATCTAGTTTCAAACAGTTTCCTTCACCGATCGACGAATTCCCTTTAGATTTAACAAGACAAGATTTAGCAAGATTACCATCCAAGGCAAAGGCCCAAATGGCAAGTGGATAAGGAAGCTATTGGCTTATCGAGAGTCCAACAATGTTCATCTACGTGTAACCCGCCCTCCTAAGATATGTGTTAACCTTGTTTTTAAACACAATCACGCTGCTAGCAGTTACACAATCTATAGATACCTTGGTCCATTCATTTCTTAATTTTACCTCGTGTACTCTAATTCAACTGTATTTCTTGAGTGTTAAAAAAATATATTTCTATAAATATTGTCATACCCATTCAATATCTTTAAAAAACTTCAATTTGATTTTATCTTAACCTCATTGTCTCTAGGGTTGTTAAACCACATTCTTTTAAGCGTTCTTCATAACTAATGTCTCTCAGTTTTGGAATCATCTTAGTTGCTCTCCTCTGTATTCGTTCAAGCGTATCTATATCCTTTTTACGATATGATATACATGTTTGTATACAGTATTCTAAATGAGGCCTAACTATTGTTTTTATACTGATCCGGATTTCCAGTTTGAAACCTTCCCATCTACTACACCACGCTGTCTTCTGTCAGTCAGCCATTGTTCTATCCATTGTTCTATCGATTATGCCGTCCCCGATGGCATGGGCTTTTAACTTAAGAAGTAATCTTTGATGTCGCACATTGTCAAAAGCTTTCTGAAAATCTAAGTAGATAATATCTACTGGTGATCCCTCGTCTATCCACTTAGTGATTTCTCCCCCCCAAAAAGAAAAAAACATAACATATTTGTTGAGATGGATTAATAATTTATACCTAACAAGGAAGTCCGCCATGATTTCTTTAATTAACCTTTCTAATCATTTTCAAATCATTGATGCTAAACTCACTAGCTTGTTATTATCTGACTTATTTATCAAACTTTTATAAATAATGGTATGATGTTTGCTTCTTTCCATTCAAAAGGAACTACTCCCTCTTTTAATGACAAGTTGAACACTCTTGCAAGTGGTATACTAATTTGTTCTACTGCTTCCATTAGTAGTTTTGGAGGAATTCTATCTACTCCATGTGATTTATTAGCCTTCACTGCCTTTATTTCTTGCATCTGGAACTGGTAATGAACTAATATCCTCTCAGGTAAACACTGAACTGAAGTGTCCATTTAGGTCTTCCGGATCCACTGTAACAACCCACCTCTTCCCTTCTCACCATTGCCACAACCCACCTCTTCCCTTCTCACCACTGCCACAACCCACCTCTTCCCTTCTCACCACTGCCACAACCCACCTCTTCCCTTCTCACCACTGCCACAACCCACCTCTTCCCTTCTCACCACTGCAACAACCCACCTCTTCCCTTCTCACCATTGCCACAACCCACCTCTTCCCTTCTCACCACTGCCACAACCCACCTCTTCCCTTCTCACCACTGCCACAACCCACCTCTTCCCTTCTCACCACTGCAACAACCCACCTCTTCCCTTCTCACCACTGCCACAACCCACCTCTTCCCTTCTCACCACTGCCACAACCCACCTCTTCCCTTCTCACCACTGCCACAACCCACCTCTTCCCTTCTCACCACTGCCACAACCCACCTCTTCCCTTCTCACCACTGCCACAACCCACCTCTTCCCTTCTCACAACTGCCACAACCCACCTCTTCCCTTCTCACCACTGCCACAACCCACCTCTTCCCTTTATATGCCGTTTGCGCGGCGCCATAATAATTTAGATTTAGTTAGATTACTACGTTAGCCTTGAATAAGGCTGTTCTCTGTGTTCAAAAGAACACTTTAGACCGGGTTATTTAGGTTTTATTTAATTTAGAAAATGATATGCTTGCTAACTGTGTCCTATCCACTAGCTCGCATGAGCCCAAAAAGCCTGCCACCCTAGCGAATAAGCACAATAAAACAATAAGATGCAGTGTATACCAACTTACGCTAAAATCTTGTTCGCTAACATCCGCTATTGCAACCTATACGCTACTGCGTCCCATGATTCATGAATATGTAATATTATGGTAAAATGTGTTACTCGTTTTTTTTTCTCGCCAGTACTTCCGACATTTAAGCACATTCACATCCACATTGCGCACATTCCATCTTCGGAATTGTTTTACAAACCGTATCTTGCCGACTTTTTAAGCAATTTCTTTTCGCCTGCACCAAAGATCCTTTGCTTCTATGTGTCGTCAGTGAAACCTGTATTGCATCCATCGTAAATTGTCTCCAGTTTACACTTCATCGGAACTGTCACGCATGCCTCTAGCACGAAGTCGTCGACACAGTCTGTCAGATTAATCCACTGCCTGCAGACTGACCCACCGGTGGGCCCATGGTGCTGACCAAGAAATGCCCCAAAGTCGACACCAACATCTGCCTGCTCAGCCACAAGACATGTCCTTCATCATCCTCGAGAGAACGGAGATGATCGTGGACAGCCGCATCGCGAACTGCCGGGACGGATTCCATAAAGGAAGGTGGTGACGCAAGCCTCTTTAGGGACGGCATTGTGGCTGAGGGGAAAGCGACAGCCTGACGTGTCGTTAGTGGAGTTTTACCTCCCAGATAAGCTAGTCAACGTCATCGTGTGTACGGGCGGACGATTGTGCAAGACAGTCATCCACAGCTGCGACGAGGTGACATCACTGCGGCAAGGTGACATCACTGCGGCAAGGTGACATCACTGCGGCAAGACTACACAGAGGACATCGTTCAGGTGACGAACAAGCGCCGCTGGTTGTGGCGGGACCGCGTGCTGCACTTGTATGCCAGCGCTTGGTGCGACATGTGTTTGACGCGAGGACACGGGCTGACCCGCCATACGTCGACGGAACCTACTGGCGATGTGTCCGACATGGAGCGTGGCAGAAACAACGTCAAGAGCTGCCGACGGGAGGGGTGGGTAGGCAGACACCTTTAAGGACATGCATTCCTGCCTGCCGTGACTGACATCCTACGGGTGTCTATGGCACTTTGAATCTTGCTACCTACCTTTAATATTATATTGTATCCACGACCTTGCTGCTAAGACACAGACGCACGTATATAGGTGTCTTATCTCCCGCCACACATATTTTCTACACATTTATGAAACCAGCTCCCCTTCTCAACGTATCACACACACGCACATGCCCATGCGCACATACTGTAAGCGGCACACGCACGCACACACATTATGGTTATGAAACATCGCAAACTTGACGGAATACGACAGGTCAAAGGGTGAATTGCGACACATATATATATATATATATACATATATATATATATATATATATATATATATATATATATATATATATATATATATATATATATATATATATATATATATATATATATATATACATATATATACATATATATATATATATATATATATATATATATATATATATATATATATATATATATATATATATATATATATATATATATATATATATATATATATATATATATATATATATATATACATATATATATATATATATATATATGTATATATGTATATATATATATATATATATATATATATATATATATATATATATATATATATATATATATATATATATATATATATATATATATATATATATATATATATATATATACATGTATGCAAACCCAAATGTAATATTTATGTGCCGCATCAGTGCCTACGAGTTCTCGAGTTCATGGTCTTCCTTGTTAAATCTACATCAAAGACGATAAAGGTGTCACAGCTTGTGTTCCGTAATTCCGAGGAAGCAGACACGTCATCTACTATTCACGACGCGTTCCCCGTGGATCGCCTGCCATCTCGCAGTCCGCCCATGATTGGTGAGTCGTACCCAGCTGCGAAGATCGCTGCGGTTGCGGCCTAAGCAGCAGGTAAGGCAATCGTGGGCCGACGAAGACGAGACGCAGCGCCTGAGGAGGTGGAAGAAAACGCCTTAGGGACAGTGATGGATGTGGTTGGACTCGGCCGTGGTCGTGGTTCTTGTTTCTCCGTAAATCATTTGAACAATTAGACTCTCTGCTGCGTTCGCGACGCCATGTGTGCAACGGAAACCTATTTGTTTTAAGACTGACATGATTACGTTGTTAGGGGTGGATGTACGATCTTGATCGTGTTTTAAAAACAACATCAAGATCGGACATCCACCCCGAAAAATATGCGTGGAAATCGTTTGTCCGTCGGTAACGCCTAACACGCGGGTTAACCTGGGTTCAGTTCCCTACAGTGTTTTGCTTCGGGTATCGTGGTTTTTGTAACCGCAGAGATTGATTCAGTTTGAGTATACTATGAATCAACTTTCTGAGAACAACCTTGTCGTCAGTAATGCTACTTCCGGGATGGCATTATAACAACACGATTTACCAAGATTGCCATCCAAGACAATACATCCAGATATCACGGAGACTAGGAAGCTAATGGCTCATAGAGAGTCAAGAAATGTTTCACTTGTGTGTAACCCACCTTTCTCAGATAGTTGTCTATTTGTTTCTAAACATATTCATGCTGCTAGATATCCTGAATTTGATCCCCTCTGAAGCTCCAACTGTCGTTTGTGTGTCTGTGTGTGTGTGTGTGTGCGTGCGTGCGTGCGTGCGTGTGTGCATTAGTGCGTGCGTTTGTATGCGGTAGTCATCATTGAAAAATATATTGTGTGCGTGCGCGCGCGCGTGCGTGCGTGCGTGCGTGCGTGCGTGTGTGCGTGTGTGAGAGAGACTGAGAGACAGAGAGAAAGAGAGGTAGAGACAGACAGGCAGACAGACAGGCAAACAGAGAAGGAGGGAGGGGGGGGGAGAGAGAGAGATACTACAATTTACATACCATGAGTGACTACACTGTATGTCGGTCGTCATTCATCCGTACAACGTGGCCGGTCCAGGTAAGTTGTTGGCTTAGAAGCATTGCCTCGATGCATATCAGCACATTGTAGTACTTCATTGTTTGTCACCCTGTATGACCACCTGATTCCGAGGATGGCTCATAAGTGGCATAGGTTTATCTGTGACAATCGCTGCATATGACGTCTATACAACGTGTATGTCTCTGAACATTACAGAAGACATGACAGGATGATAGCACGGTAGACGTTGCATTTTGTTACAAACTTGATGTGTTTGTTACAAGCTTGATGTGTTTGTTACAAGCTTGATGTGTTTGTTCCATAATCGTTCGTGTAGTCGTCCGAACGCGGCAGATGCCGACTGAATTCGAGCCGACAGTTCTTTGTCGAGGCTGCAGTCGTTTGCAATGATACTCCCGAGGAATTTAAAAAAAGTGGCGTACGATTGGGCAAAATCGTCGGTGCTGTGTACGTTGTCCCGGGAGCGGATTAATGCAAGACCTCAGTTTTTCGAACACTGATAGAGAGGCAAACTTGTCAAGTATCATTTGCAAATGAACCTCAGAATGCGACACAAAGCCTGTATCGTCAGCGCATAGAAGGTCTCGAAAGTACAGTTGTCGTACCTTCGTCTTCAGTTTAAGGCGGGACACATTGAAAAGCGTGCCTTCGGAGGGTGTCATTATGTAAGCGCTTTTGGTGGTGTCACGATTTCAAACTTCGAGCACTGCAGCCAAGAAGAGAGTAAACAGTGTCGGCGCCAGGACGCAGCCTTGTTTAACTCCGTGTGCGACAGCAGATGCATCGGTCGTCTCAGTGTCAATCATATGAACTTGTCAGGGCAGCTATATTTCGAGAGAAGTCGCCAGAGACAAGAGCGACTGATCGAGCCGAAAGCTTTTGAAAAATCAACGAATGCGATGTAAATCATTTCGTTGTCTTCGGCTGCCTTCTCTTGCAGCTGTCGTAAAGTGAAGCGTGATCAACGAAAACCGCACTGTGCTTCTGGAAGGACATCATTTGCAAAGAATTTTTGCAAAGATTTTGCTTGCACTGACCAATAGCGAGATTCTGCGATAGTTGCCGCAGTCCTGACGATTTCTTTTACGTTTATAGATGTTCACAATCAGCGCATCTTTGATGTCCTGCGGCAGTTAACCAGACTCCCAGTAGCGTCTGTATCTGTCGAACAGTTTGGCAACGAGGGTGTCACCTCCGTGTTTGTACCGGCTAATCCGGCTGCCATATTGTTTCAAGTGGACGCAGTTGCTTGTTCGATCTCTCGTTTTGTCGGAAATCTCTGTTGGATTGACTGTAGGATTTAGTCATTGATTTCGGAGGGTCGGTTTAGCAGAGTCGCGTAGTAGTCCTTCCAGCGGCTCAGGGTGTCCCGTTTGCTGGTCAACAGAGTATTTCCATCGGCGGTCAGCATCGGGCTGCTTGTAGGTCGGCGGGCCCGTAAATACTTTTCAGCGACTGAAAAACTCCCCTGGAGTCACCTAGATCAGAAAGTGCCTGCACTCCGTCGGCTTTACCGTCGGACCAGCTGTCTTCCACGTGTCGTGGTTCACGCTGAAGCTTCGACTTGGTTTGTGCATGATGTTGTATCGCAGCTTGCGAGTCAGGGTTGCTATGACGTTCCTGAAGTGCAGCGCGGTTATCGCGAACAAGTGTTTCTATCGCTGGATCGTTGTAAACAAACCAATTTGCGTTCACATATCGCGGGTAGCCGAGAGATTCAGCGGCAGCAGTGTAGACGGTAGAGCGGAAGGACTCCCTGTCGTCGTTTACACGTCGCGGATAGCCGAGAGATTCAGCGGCAGCAGTGTAGACGGTAGAGCGGAAGGACTCCCTGTCGTCGTTTACACGTCGCGGGTAGCCGAGAGATTCAGCGGCAGCAGTGTAGACGGTAGAGCGGAAGGACTCCCAGTCGTCGTTTACACGTCGCGGGTAGCCGAGAGATTCAGCGGCAGCAGTGTAGACGGTAGAGCGGATAGACTCCCAGTCGTCGTTTACAATCAGCCAAGAGATTCAGCGCGGTAGAGCGGAAGGACTCTGGTCGTCGTTTACACATCGCTAGCCAAGATTGATGTCCTGCGGCAGTTAACCAGACTCCCAGTAGCGTCTGTATCTGTCGAACAGTTTGGCAACGAGGGTGTCACCTCCGTGTTTGTACCGGCTAATCCGGCTGCCATATTGCATAGAGTTTCCCGGTAGTCGTGTGCAGCTTTGCGACATTCAGCCTTCGCTTCGGTTTTGCCACTTGTCGTCTTCGCGTTACCTGCACATCCATCTTCAAGATGGTGGTCCATTGAGCAATCAGCGCCCCTCAGTGCTCGTGTAATGCAGACGTCTGGTAGGTTTCTGCGTCTTGTCAACACACAATCTAGCAAGTGCCAACGCTTTGATCTCGGATGTCGCCAGGTGTAAAACCACTTGTCGGGGTACACTGAAGTAGCTGTTGGTGATAGCGAGGTCAAAGTCTGCACACAAAGAGAGAAGCAATTCTCTATTAGCATTGCAGTTGCCTCGTCCAAAGCTTCCAAACGCTCTGTCCCAAGTCTCGTGATCGCTGCCTTCGCGCGCGTTGAAGTCTCCGAGAACAATAAGTTTGTTTGTCGTTGACTTGGCTCTCAGCGCGCGGCATAGCTCCTCATAGAACCGTTCTTTTGCCGTATCGCTGCATGGCACGAAATCGCCTTCGGTGGTTCAATGGTGTTCTCTATCAATCGTTTTGCAACAGCAAAACCGACACTGACGGTGCCTTTCTTATCCATAGCCCATGTTGTCCAGTAAAATCTGTATTCTTTTTCATGCAACTCTCCTGCATCTGGGAATCGTGTTTCTGACAATGCAGCGATGTCTATGGTGCAGCGACAGAGCTTCTTTGCAGTATGTCTACGTTCTCTGCCATTGTTCAAGTCCATTAATGTTCGTACATTCCATCTTCCAATAGTAAGTTTTTGTATTGTTTGTGTTTTTTACCACATATAATAGAGTCCCGCTGACCGTGGTGTGCCAGCCGGAAGTTAGTTGAACGAGCCTTTTTACCCCGCGTTTTCTTGGGGCGTCCCTGATTAGGGCAGGCGGGGCTCCCAAAATAGGGCCGCCTGGTTGATCGGAAAGGACCTCACACTGCCGTCGTTCTCGATCAGTGTGCGACCATCACTCCCAGTCCGCTCTCGAGCGGGGATCCCACTACCAGCTTCCAGCTTCTCAGCCCTGCCAGCGCCGTGGTACCCCGTGGCCGTGAGACTTCACAAAATAGTAAACGGGTTACAGTGTTGCCTGCGCAGATGATTAAGTATAGTCTACCTTGCGCAAGAGTAGATTACACTCTCTGGACCAATATGATCTGTGTCCAGCGGAGAACATCTGTTCGACGGCCGGAAAGCATGTCTTTTGTCCCGCAGTACACAACTGACTAGAGTGACTGGTCCATGCCGAAAAAATATCCGCAGAGTTTGTCGAGACTTCCGCCATGCACCGTGCGAATCCACCAGTGAAGCGGTACCTGCTGCTGCTGCCTTCATCGGAATCTCTCACCCTGCTGCCGATGGGTTTGCTATTTTCTTATAACTGGGACATGGGTTGGTGATTGGCAGAGCGTATTCCACACGTCGGTAGGTCATGCACAATGCACCTCTAGGATCCCATGTTGCTCCGAGATCCTTTGCCTAATTTGCCTGGTGCCTCGCGGTGACCAGTTTCCTTTGGTTACCTCGAGGAGGCTACGGCGAGGGTCTTGCCTTAGGAGAGGCTACTGTACTGGCAGGCAAGACTTACGCACTCGGCTTGCTTTTCGCCGAATCTAGCCAGCAGTGGAAGCTGAAAGTAAAAGTGACAAGCACAACTACCCACTACCACAATAGACGCGTCACTAAAGCCTGTAGCAGAAGGTACCAACGTAGACAAACAAGATACAAACAAATCGGACGCTGCGGTGACGTCGATCTTCGGTGAGAGTGATGATCAAACTATCTGGTATGGAATGCTCGTAAGTGTTCTGTAGGCCAGGCTGCTGGCTCAGTTAAGTCAAAGTACGATGGATTATCATGTTGATCTTTGTTGAATGCGATTACTCAGATTGTGTTGATTTCACGTTTTTATATGAATATATGATAACTGTTCCTGCGACATAAATAGTATGGGGATGTCATCACGTCACGATCAGTCCCCTCATAGTCCGCGCCACCTCGTCCGGTCAGTCGCCATCTCTATCTGAGCCTCACAAGGTATCTGCCTGATCGCAGCCTGACGCCCTGAGGTCTGAGTGAAACACGTCAAGTAGGTTGGTGGTGTGCCTGCCAGTTCCGCCCCGTGTCAGTTAGACCCGGCAACCGCCCACTGCAGGGTAGTTGCGCAGGGGTATCTCCGGCATGCACAACATGTGTGTTGTTTGTGTGTGTGTGTGTTTGTGTGTGTGTGTGTGTTTGTGTGCGTGCGTGCGTGCGTGCGTCCGAATGTGCGTGTGTGCGTGCGTGTGTATGTATACGGTTGTCATCAGCTGGAATTGTTGGAATTCGGTATTCTCTCGACGACAGGACATGACATTTATTGAGCAGCAAGACAAAAAACAGGCCTAGGTCAGTGGCCGCTAGAGCAACGTGACTACTCTAGAATGCATCAGACGCATTTTCAGCCAATACGTTTACATCAGAAATTATCCTCACTTCCATGCTGAATAAAATATTTACAAGAGCATGTGGTCGTGTGATTGCAACTCCACGTCACATCTGAAGTGCTGTCTCATAATTCGCCAGCATAGAACAAGTGTAAGAAATAGACTACGCATGCACAGAGTCTGCGGCCTCTTCGCCGAGGACGTTTTTTTATCGGGCGGAGAATTCAGTTTGCAGCATTACAAACGCGAGAGGCTCTAGACTAAAACCCAGGGTGACACTTCCGCCAGCACATCGTGCACACACGTGCCTTGTTGCCGACAAATATCATAAAATGCCTGATTTTTAAGGAAATATGTCCTGAATTCCTTGATATTTACATACATTTCCGTAAGGTCTCTAAACATTGACACATAAATAATGGCAAATAACGTTCCACTAACAAAGAGCTAGTAAAATATCAGTCTTCAAAAGTCTGCATAACGTACTTTGGTTTATAATCAACCCATTACAGCATAATTTCTTACAGAGACGCATTCTCTCTCCGACTGTGTCAACGATTTCTGATTGCTGGCCGAATTTCCAGCATCAAATCGTCGTGTACGATTGCACACATCGGCCTGTGAATATTAAAATGACTGAGATGATTAGCCAATCGACGCCGACCTGCGCAGGCATCGCAACTGATCGCCTAGGACATGCGAGACCGATCGCTCTACCCATTCACGTATAACTCATCAAAGCAAGCACAGCAAGATACACCAAATATTTATTTACAGATAATATTAATAATTCCACTGAACGCCTGCGCATACGGTTGAAATCAATGGTAGCAGTCTTTGCTTTGTGTACGTTATACATCATGCACATGTTCATAGCTATGTGTATGTGAGTCTGAGCTGCAGTTCACCTTTGCTAACAGAAGGATACAGTGATGATCTCCTTGGGTAACTATGGGCGATGCTCAGTGTAAATCTCGTCCTGCGGGCGAAATCCACTTTCCTTTGGCAGCCCAGAAAGCACCGAGGCCGTGTTCCATAGGCGGCAGGTCTGCGTCGGTGCATGGTCACGACAAACTCTGTGACCTCCTCCCGCAATGTGTCAACAGTGTCCCCAGGCACAGCGTGGTCGTACGAGTTGTAAAACTGAAACTTTGTGCACAAGAATATGGTTTTACTTGAAGGGGGCCATATGGTCTCAGCGCGTATGACATGAGTTGCGAGAGTTGTGAAAAACATATGGGTCATACAACACATAGTGGACAAACGGAATGCAGTCTTAAGGACAGAGGAACAGCAGTGATACATATATTTGTTGAGAAGATCTTGTTGACTTCTTTTTGACCATTTTGGTTTTCAGGATACCTTTGTCAGTGTTGCTCATACACAAGTTCGCCATTTGACATCCGTATAAAAAAGCAATGACTTTCCGTCAGACACTTCACTTGACTTCAAGTAAATTTGTAAAACATTATGTGGTGACTTTACGTGTGTTACGAGACTAGCGTGGCCATGATAACTGCAAGCCCAGTGTTCAGTGTTGTACATGGGCTGATTCCGAGCAAGCCAGGGCGGAGTCGACATCGTACATGCGTGTATCTCCTACATGAATTCTGACAATCTTCCTTGACCAAACGTCGTTTGTCCAATAATCCTGAATCTGAAAGAGTCGTTTCCCTTTGCTGGGTTTACTGGATCAGGCGATCGATTACTGCTTATTCATAGTACCCGGATGATTATGTAATAAGGCCGTTTTTGCGGAAAAGCACGATTTGCGAATAATAAACGGGAAATAAAAGAAAAGTGCTCTTCGCAAATGTTGTGCCCGTTGAACATGAAACGACGGGTACTTGAATCTCCGGAATGTAGATTTATCGGCTGTGTCAACATGACCGAGAGCTGACGTGTATTGTATTCAACGTATTAAGCGTAAATACCCTGGAACAACTGTCCATCTGGTGTTAAAAAGTTGGCACCACTTGTTAGGTGTACTACAATAGTCACCAAATGACACCACTAGTGTTAAACAGTCACCTTATTGTCTAGAGAAACAAATGTTGGTGTACGCTTACAAGAACAGATTCCTTGACATTGTTTTGTTCTTTTC
>BSQZ01000017.1:182500-215000 GCA_033239005.1 Lamellibrachia satsuma | reverse complement strand
ATTTCTTTTACGTTTATAGATGTTCACAATCAGCGCATCTTTGATGTCCTGCGGCAGTTAACCAGACTCCCAGTAGCGTCTGTATCTGTCGAACAGTTTGGCAACGAGGGTGTCACCTCCGTGTTTGTACCGGCTAATCCGGTCCAATATTGTTTGAAGTGGACGCAGTTGCTTGTTCGATCTCTCGTTTTGTCGGAAATCTCTGTTGGATTGACTGTAGGATTTAGTCATTGATTTCGGAGGGTCGGTTTAGCAGAGTCGCGTAGTAGTCCTTCCAGCGGCTCAGGGTGTCCCGTTTGCTGGTCAACAGAGTATTTCCATCAGCGGTCAGCATCGGGCTGCTTGTAGGTCGGCGCGGCCCGTAAATACTTTTCAGCGACTGAAAAACTCCCCTGGAGTCACCTCGATCAGAAAGTGCTTGCACTTCGTCGGCTTTCCCGTCGGACCAGCTGTCTTCCACGTGTCGTGGTTCACGCTGAAGCTTCGACTTGGTTTGTGCATGATGTTGTATCGCAGTTTGCGAGTCAGGGTTGCTATGACGTTCCTGAAGTGCAGCGCGGTTATCGCGAACAAGTGTTTCTATCGCTGGATCGTTGTAAACAAACCAATTTGCGTTCACATATCGCGGGTAGCCGAGAGATTCAGCGGCAGCAGTGTAGACGGTAGAGCGGAAGGACTCCCTGTCGTCGTTTACACATCGCGGATAGCCGAGAGATTCAGCGGCAGCAGTGTAGACGGTAGAGCGGAAGGACTCCCTGTCGTCGTTTACACGTCGCGGGTAGCCGAGAGATTCAGCGGCAGCAGTGTAGACGGTAGAGCGGAAGGACTCCCAGTCGTCGTTTACACGTCGCGGGTAGCCGAGAGATTCAGCGGCAGCAGTGTAGACGGTAGAGCGGAAGGACTCCCTGTCGTCGTTTACACATCGCGGGTAGCCGAGAGATTCAGCGGCAGCAGTGTAGACGGTAGAGCGGAAGGACTCCCAGTCGTCGTTTACACATCGCGGGTAGCCGAGAGATTCAGCGGCAGCAGTGTAGACGGTAGAGCGGAAGGACTCCCTGTCGTCGTTTACACATCGCGGGTAGCCAAGAGATTCAGCGGCAGCAGTGTAGACGGTAGAGCGGAAGGACTCCCTGTCGTCGTTTACACATCGCGGGTAGCCGAGAGATTCAGCGGCAGCAGTGCAGACGGCAGAGCGGAAGGACTCCCAGTCGTCGTTTATAGAATTCTCGGCAGTAGTCGAAGACGACGCAAAAGCGCATTGCATAGAGTTTCCCGGTAGTCGTGTGCAGCTTTGCGACATTCAGCCTTCGCTTCGGTTTTGCCACTTGTCGTCTTCGCGTTAC
This sequence comes from Lamellibrachia satsuma, assembly GCA_033239005.1. Lineage (NCBI taxonomy): Eukaryota > Metazoa > Annelida > Polychaeta > Sabellida > Siboglinidae > Lamellibrachia > Lamellibrachia satsuma. Next base: position 213,657 of record BSQZ01000017.1, on the reverse strand, counting down.
CTGCACATCCATCTTCAAGATGGTGGTCCATTGAGCAATCAGCGCCCCTCAGTGCTCGTGTAATGCAGACGTCTGGTAGGTTTCTGCGTCTTGTCAACACACAATCTAGCAAGTGCCAACGCTTTGATCTCGGATGTCGCCAGGTGTAAAACCACTTGTCGGGGTACACTGAAGTAGCTGTTGGTGATAGCGAGGTCAAAGTCTGCACACAAAGAGAGAAGCAATTCTCTATTAGCATTGCAGTTGCCTCGTCCAAAGCTTCCAAACGCTCTGTCCCAAGTCTCGTGATCGCTGCCTTCGCGCGCGTTGAAGTCTCCGAGAACAATAAGTTTGTTTGTCGTTGACTTGGCTCTCAGCGCGCGGCATAGCTCCTCATAGAACCGTTCTTTTGCCGTATCGCTGCATGGCACGAAATCGCCTTCGGTGGTTCAATGGTGTTCTCTATCAATCGTTTTGCAACAGCAAAACCGACACTGACGGTGCCTTTCTTATCCATAGCCCATGTTGTCCAGTAAAATCTGTATTCTTTTTCATGCAACTCTCCTGCATCTGGGAATCGTGTTTCTGACAATGCAGCGATGTCTATGTTGTAGCGACTGAACTTCTTTGCAATCAGTGCAGTACGTATACGTGCTCTGTCATTGTTCAAGTCCAGTAATGTTCGTACATTCCAGCTTCCAATAGTAAGTTTCTGTCTTTTCTGTATTTTTCGACCACATATAGTACAGTCCCGCTGACCGTGGTGTGCCAGCCGGAAGTTAGTTGAACGAGCCTTTTTACCCCGCGTTTTCTTGGGGCGTCCCCTGATTAGGGCAGGCGGGGCTCCCAAAATAGGGCCGCCTGGTTGATCGGAAAGGACCTCACACTGCCGTCGTTCTCGATCAGTGTGCGACCATCACTCCCAGTCCGCTCTCGAGCGGGGATCCCACTACCAGCTTCCAGCTTCTCAGCCCTGCCAGCGCCGTGGTACCCCGTGGCCGTGAGACTTCACAAAATAGTAAACGGGTTACAGTGTTGCCTGCGCAGATGATTAAGTATAGTCTACCTTGCGCAAGAGTAGATTACACTCTCTGGACCAATATGATCTGTGTCCAGCGGAGAACATCTGTTCGACGGCCGGAAAGCATGTCTTTTGTCCCGCAGTACACAACTGACTAGAGTGACTGGTCCATGCCGAAAAAATATCCGCAGAGTTTGTCGAGACTTCCGCCATGCACCGTGCGAATCCACCAGTGAAGCGGTACCTGCTGCTGCTGCCTTCATCGGAATCTCTCACCCTGCTGCCGATGGGTTTGCTATTTTCTTATAACTGGGACATGGGTTGGTGATTGGCAGAGCGTATTCCACACGTCGGTAGGTCATGCACAATGCACCTCTAGGATCCCATGTTGCTCCGAGATCCTTTGCCTAATTTGCCTGGTGCCTCGCGGTGACCAGTTTCCTTTGGTTACCTCGAGGAGGCTACGGCGAGGGTCTTGCCTTAGGAGAGGCTACTGTACTGGCAGGCAAGACTTACGCACTCGGCTTGCTTTTCGCCGAATCTAGCCAGCAGTGGAAGCTGAAAGTAAAAGTGACAAGCACAACTACCCACTACCACAATAGACGCGTCACTAAAGCCTGTAGCAGAAGGTACCAACGTAGACAAACAAGATACAAACAAATCGGACGCTGCGGTGACGTCGATCTTCGGTGAGAGTGATGATCAAACTAACTGGTATGGAATGCTCGTAAGTGTTCTGTAGGCCAGGCTGCTGGCTCAGTTAAGTCAAAGTACGATGGATTATCATGTTGATCTTTGTTGAATGCGATTACTCAGATTGTGTTGATTTCACGTTTTTATATGAATATATGATAACTGTTCCTGCGACATAAATAGTATGGGGATGTCATCACGTCACGATCAGTCCCCTCATAGTCCGCGCCACCTCGTCCGGTCAGTCGCCATCTCTATCTGAGCCTCACAAGGTATCTGCCTGATCGCAGCCTGACGCCCTGAGGTCTGAGTGAAACACGTCAAGTAGGTTGGTGGTGTGCCTGCCAGTTCCGCCCCGTGTCAGTTAGACCCGGCAACCGCCCACTGCAGGGTAGTTGCGCAGGGGTATCTCCGGCATGCACAACATGTGTGTTGTTTGTGTGTGTGTGTGTGTGTGTGTGTGTGTGTGTGTGTGCGTGCGTGCGTGTGTGCGTGCGTCCGAATGTGCGTGTGTGCGTGCGTGTGTGTGTATACGGTTGTCATCAGCTGGAATTGTTGGAATTCGGTATTCTCTCGACGACAGGACATGACATTTATTGAGCAGCAAGACAAAAAACAGGCCTAGGTCAGTGGCCGCTAGAGCAACGTGACTACTCTAGAATGCATCAGACGCATTTTCAGCCAATACGTTTACATCAGAAATTATCCTCACTTCCATGCTGAATAAAATATTTACAAGAGCATGTGGTCGTGTGATTGCAACTCCACGTCACATCTGAAGTGCTGTCTCATAATTCGCCAGCATAGAACAAGTGTAAGAAATAGACTACGCATGCACAGAGTCTGCGGCCTCTTCGCCGAGGACGTTTTTTTATCGGGCGGAGAATTCAGTTTGCAGCATTACAAACGCGAGAGGCTCTAGACTAAAACCCAGGGTGACATTTCCGCCAGCACATCGTGCACACACGTGCCTTGTTGCCGACAAATATCATAAAATGCCTGATTTTTAAGGAAATATGTCCTGAATTCCTTGATATTTACATACATTTCCGTAAGGTCTCTAAACATTGACACATAAATAATGGCAAATAACGTTCCACTAACAAAGAGCTAGTAAAATATCAGTCTTCAAAAGTCTGCATAACGTACTTTGGTTTATAATCAACCCATTACAGCATAATTTCTTACAGAGACGCATTCTCTCTCCGACTGTGTCAACGATTTCTGATTGCTGGCCGAATTTCCAGCATCAAATCGTCGTGTACGATTGCACACATCGGCCTGTGAATATTAAAATGACTGAGATGATTAGCCAATCGACGCCGACCTGCGCAGGCATCGCAACTGATCGCCTAGGACATGCGAGACCGATCGCTCTACCCATTCACGTATAACTCATCAAAGCAAGCACAGCAAGAGACACCAAATGCTCACATATAACTCATCAAAGCAAGCACAGCAAGATACACCAAATATTTATTTACAGATAATATTAATAATTCCACTGAACGCCTGCGCATACGGTTGAAATCAATGGTAGCAGTCTTTGCTTTGTGTACGTTATACATCATGCACATGTTCATAGCTATGTGTATGTGAGTCTGAGCTGCAGTTCACCTTTGCTAACAGAAGGATATAGTGATGATCTCCTTGGGTAACTATGGGCGATGCTCAATGTAAATCTCGTCCTGCGGGCGAAATCCACTTTCCTTTGGCAGCCCAGAAAGCACCGAGGCCGTGTTCCATAGGCGGCAGGTCTGCGTCGGTGCATGGTCACGACAAACTCTGTGACCTCCTCCCGCAATGTGTCAACAGTGTCCCCAGGCACAGCGTGGTCGTACGAGTTGTAAAACTGAAACTTTGTGCACAAGAATATGGTTTTCCTTGAAGGGGGCCATATGGTCTCAGCGCGTATGACATGAGTTGCGAGAGTTGTGAAAAACATATGGGTCATACAACACATAGTGGACAAACGGAATGCAGTCTTAAGGACAGGGGAACAGCAGTGATACATATATTTGTTGATAAGATCTTGTTGACTTCTTTTTGAACATTTTGGTTTTCAGGATACCTTTGTCAGTGTTGCTCATACACAAGTTCGCCATTTGACATCCGTACAAAAAAGCAATAACTTTCCGTCAGACACTTCACTTGACTTCAAGTAAATTTGTAAAACATTCTGTGGTGACTTTACGTGTGTTACGAGACTAGCGTGGCCATGATAACTGCAAGCCCAGTGTTCAGTGTTGTACATGGGCTGATTCCGAGCAAGCCAGGGCGGAGTCGACATCGTACATGCGTGTATCTCCTACATGAATTCTGACAATCTTCCTTGACCAAACGTCGTTTGTCCAATTATCCTGAATCTGAAAGAGTCGTTTCCCTTTGCTGGGTTTACTGGATCAGGCGATCGATTACTGCTTATTCATAGTACCCGGATGATTATGTAATAAGGCCGTTTTTGCGGAAAAGCACGATTTGCGAATAATAAACGGGAAATAAAAGAAAAATGCTCTTCGCAAATGTTGTGCCCGTTGAACATGAAACGACGGGTACTTGAATCTCCGGGATGTAGATTTATCGGCTGTGTCAACATGACCGAGAGCTGACGTGTATTGTATTCAACGTATTAAGCGTAAATACCCTGGAACAACTGTCCATCTGGTGTTAAAAAGTTGGCACCACTTGTTAGGTGTACTACAATAGTCACCAAATGACACCACTAATGTTAAACAGTCACCTTATTGTCTAGAGAAACAAATGTTGGTGTACGCTTACAAGAACAGATTCCTTGACATTGTTTTGTTCTTTTCTTGTATTGTCTCAAGTTACATAATACAAGGTCAAGACATCGTTAGACTTTACAGTAACTGCCAGTATTACTTACGTTGCAATTTCGAGAGTTACAAAGCTTAATCCCGTCCGGATAATAGGCATTTTTGCTAGTAGTATTAATTGTAGTAACGTCTAATTACCAACGTAGTTTGATCATGCAAGTACTGCATCGCTAGGGGACCGCACGTTTTCATAAGCGCATGCTTGGTCACGTATCTTCGTTTTGTGTCCATTCCTATAGCCGTAATTAATTGTCCTCGCCCTTTCCGTATCGTAACGTTGGGAATGCTACGCCAGTACGTCCCTGAGTTATACCCGTTGGGAACGCTGGTAGTTCGCACAAAAGTGTGAAACCATGTCGTCTTTATGAAACATCAGAGCAAAGCGACAAGTTGTTGCGAAATATCAAAATTGAGTTTTATGGTATGACGTCAACCAGGTTACGTCGTCCTCCAAGGATGAATCACAGAGTAGTGTAGTGTTTTGCAAGTACCACCGTTCAATTATTGTATGTTGTATCAAGTCGACGCGACGCTAATGGGAACCGATGTTTCTCACTCATCGGGGATCAGGAGAAATGGCGCGGGCAGAGTCGATTCAATTAAAATGGCTCGGAATGCGCAACTGAATTATGGGTGTTTCATGTATACTAAGAATACTCGGGTTAGCAGTTATTTGTGTGATTAAGTAGAGATGTAGGTTGTTTTCCCGTGGAATAAGTGTTTAAATAATTGAAAATATATTGCGAAGAAGGTAAAGAGACCGACATAGCTTCAATCAAAGTGGCTCAGAATGTGCAAATGAATTATGGGTGTTTCTTTCATGTTGCATGTACGCGCGTTAGCAGTTATTTGTGTGATTTAGTATAAAGGGTGGTAATTTTTTTTCATCTGCTATAATTATTTAAATAATGAAAAATATATTGCGAGTGAAAGATGGAGTGAGGGAGGGAGGATGGGAGGTGGGAGAGTGGGAGGGAGTGAGTGAGTGAGGGGGAGGGAAAGAGGGATGGGGAGAGCGAGGGGTGAGTGAGTGAGTGAGTGAGTGAGTGAGTGAGTGAGTGAGTGAGTGAGTGAGTGATTGATTGAGTGAGTGATTCAGTCAGTCAGTCAGTCAGCCAGCCAGTCAGTATATCAACACATATGTGAAACAGGAAGCCGACTGACCTACCGACAAACAGAAGAGAGACAGACAGAGACATACATACATATATACAAACATATACACATATACATATGCATGACGAATGTTATATTAAACTCGAGCGTTGTATGATTGTCAATATATATGACGTCTGGTGCACGTCCCCAGAAAGATGCGCGATGGACTGCAGCGTTTCTGTTCACGAAGTGGTCTTACTTGTTGATAGATTACTTGCAAATACATCTCCATTTCCCAAGACTGGTGCTTTCTGTGCCAATTAGGATTTCGGCCCAACGGAGTGTCACATCAGCGATCTCAACGACGATGACAACCAACATTGATGTATTGTTGCATAACACTAAGGGCACATTCATCGAGACGAAAGAGACGGCTAGGTTAGACTTCGCCACATGCCGGACACGTCCGCCTGGTCCGATAGACAAGTCTCTCTTTAGCCGTTGACAAAGTGTACCCGGGATACCTGACCGCAATTTGTCGAGTCTTACGTTATATTTGTCACTCATAAGTGGCAACTCGTGGAAGCCACCCACGTGACGAAACTGCGTACAGACGGGTAGGTCCAAGAATGTTGTGGCAGAAACACTGACCAGTGCAGCCATCGGCCGGTGGCGATAACTAATGCCGTGGCCAGCTGTTGGTCAAGTATATCGAAAATGTGTGTTACTTGAGACAGAGAACGAGTTGAATCAACACAAGTATAACAATTTGTGGCAGACTACGTGACTCTTCCATCAGCATAGTGAGTAATAAATGTTGGTAATTTACCAACAGCATGAGCAACACAAAAATGGGAGAATTACCACTAGGTGTGTTTAGAGATAGTGTATATAAGGGCAGTGGTTATTTACACAACAGGCGTGTTGTTTATTGAAAGAAAATTCGCGTTATCTTCGTATGCTAGCACGTCGTGCACACGTCGTACACACGTCGTACACACGTCATGCACACGTCGTACACACTTCCACCGTAGCGCCCCTTCAAATGTGACCTCCGTGGCGAAGTGTTTCCATTGAGTGGTGACTTAATTTTACTACATTAGGCAGGACATTTAAAACAGCAGACTTAACGTTTTTGTTTATTTAATTGAATCGTTCAGAAAACATGTCATTTTCCTACATTATCGCTTACAAAACTGCAGGAGCGAACACATTAGCGTACTGTTGATCTAGTAATTCGCTGCAATGGCTTCGTGAGCCTAGTGACGCAGTCGGCTCGTTTCGATCGAATTGACATTTATTTTAAATGCGTCGGCGTCACTGGAAGATTAGCAGTCGTGATGAGTTAAGCGTTTAATAAACCGTCGTCATAATAATCAGTCGTCCTTGTACTAAATGGAAACAGCAACCCTTCCGGTATCCCTTCCACACTTTATGTCTAGCGGGGCGACCTTAGCTGGCTAAACACCTACACCTCTGCCGAGCGGATCAGGGCTTTCCTCCCCCCATCCAGCTGTACTTCTAAGGGGTTCCAAAACTCCTGCTTGGGAGCTGGTTGGTCGACTGCAGCGAGCAGCAAACTGCACTGTTCTCCTTCATAACACTGTCGACAACGACATCCTTTTGTGCGTTAGTTACATGGTCCTGACATCTGACATTCGCAGAAGCTGTAGAAGGTAAGAAGATGTAGCCACCATCGATCCGGTCTTCAAAGTGGCAGGTAAATGTCCATGTTCCTGTTCCGCACAACAGGACACACTCAACACAAGTACCTTTGATCAGACCTTGTGATGTTGAACGTACTGTATGCCGCTATGTTCTGAATGAAGTTGACCGTTTCTTTCGTACTTGAATGCAGTAAGGTTGTTGCCACCAACGCCGACAACACTCAATAGCGTTTAACACGTTATCGCTTTGTTAAAAACGAAACATGCAGTGAGTTCATGTTAGTGGTGTCACTTTGAATTGTGTTGTCGCTAAGAATCAAACACACACATAAATAACTATGGCAACCATATCGATAACGATAGCGCATGGCGAGAATGCGTTGCTTCTTCTTTTAAAGAGGCACGTCTGCAGTCACTGTTGGGAGAAACATTTCAGATGTTGCACCTGTGAATGACACTGAATGGTGCTGCATGGACCGGGCAGGACCCGGCAAAGTGGCGCTGCCTTATGGAACCTCAAGTCTAATAAAGTCGACGAAAAACAACAACAACAACAACAACAACGAAGGTGGTGGAGGCGGTGGCGATTGTTATGACAACGACAACAATGACGACGATGACTGTGGTGTTTTTGCGCGTTTATAACACTAACATATCAACGGAAGTGATTACGGGATTACGGGATGTGTCATCCATCAACAATTGAAGACAGGCCATCACGAAATGACCACAGACTAGTCGTAAACATAGATAACGTTCCTCGTATATGTTGTTGTGTTGCTTCTGAAGCGTCCGAATTAGCCACGTTGTCAATAATTGATAATTGCTGTTGTCACGCGCGACTTCTCGGAGACGACCGAGAAAGAGACGGACGGCCAGCATGACATCGGACAACCGCGCTGTAGATCAACGTCCACGTCATGATGAGCGTGTAGACTGTAGTGAACGCGGTCATAAACACAATTGGTATGTCTGCCCAGTGCAAGTTACCATTCATGGTCTTGAATTAATGTGCAGTAAATGTCATGATATGTGAGTCATTTGCACGCACGGGGAGGAATATTGTCGTACGTTTATGTGCTGACTTTCTGTTTGAACATTTCATAATCTGTCAGTCTATTCGTTTATTGGTTTGCTCGTCCGCAAGTCCTTGTTCTCGTCCGCTTAGCACCAACATACCATTGAAATGCGAACATTACCTCTGAACGTTCACTAACGTAATCACGCATTGCATTGCAAATAGGCCATTTTAATTTAAGACAACCCAAACTCGCATTAATAAAATCAAACAAGTAAGCATGCACATACGGAATCATGGCACAACTGTCAGTTCAGACACAATTCCATCTGGGTTGCATGATGTGATGCCATGATGCCATTATCAAAACATTGCCGCATCAACTCTGCTCCACCAGATGGCGCTACATACACGTCCGCGTTCATGTAACAGCGACGAATTCGGTCGCGTGCGCCGCTATCGATATACGTGGGAGACTGCTTACGCGTGGCGCCGCCCACTTCGCCGGACGATTCACACCTCTCGTCATTCTAATCGATACGTCATCCGACCCCCGAGGCGTAATTTATGCACGACGACGCCGATTGGCTGCAGCTTGGAGTGGGCGCACGCGCACTCGCGTATATAGGGACTTGACACCGACGAAGAAGGACGACGCATCAACCAGAGTTGTGATCATTACAAGGGGCCAAGCGGACTCGGACAGTGCGCGCACCGACAAGACAGGAACTTCACTTTGCTTATTTTCGACAAACTAAGGTCAGTCTCAAGTCTGGACATCGTTGAAATACCTCGAGTCTGGTTTGCTTTTGCAGCGGCTCGTACCTGTTGAGCTGCGGTTTTGTCGTAAATATTGCGCTATTAAATGTTTTGAAAATAACATATGAGACTTGTATGTGGAACAGACTTCCAGTTGGTCTTCACTTAACAAAACCTGTCGCGCTTCGAAGACAAAACATTTTGTCGCGACACCTAAACCAAGGCATTATTATCACACTATACACATAACCGAATATTTCAACCGTCGACAAAACAAATTCATTAGGATAAATTTACTTTGCTAATCAGCGAGCTTTTTGAAGTATAAAAAACTTGCCGTCGCTCGCATACGAATTGATGTGTTTTACCTTGTAAGTCGTGAGACCAGGTTATATTTTACGCACACAAACAGAATCCTTGCGAATGTGTCCATATTTTGCTCAGATTGTTAGCGCAATATACCTTCGATGCTAAACTTCGATATGTATCGTAACTGAAATATATATATGTGTGTGTGTGTGTGTGTGTGTGTGTGTGTGTGTGTGTTTGTGTGTGTGTGTGCGTGCGTGTGTGTGTGTGTGCGCGCGCGCATTATGCATTGAGCGCGCGTGAGTAGGTGCGTGCATGTGTGCGAGCGTGCGTTCGTGCGTGTGTCTTATATTGTGAGCGTTCTTGTGTGCGTGCGTTCGTGCGTGCGTGTGTGTAATGAGCAACATTAGAAACGCATTGCTATCGGTTTGACGCAGTTTTTTGGTTTACGTCAGTTTTTCGTTAAACACATACGCTAGATAAAATTGATTGATGTAAGCACTATCATAGAAACAACGTATATCTGTACTATTTGCCATTTGCCCTGTCAACGCACTCTTCGCGAATATATGTTTCTTACAAAGAGTACGTAAAACCGCGTGTTAGCAATGTCGAGACAATAGAAAGCCATAAAAAGAGAAATAGAAAGATGCCTTTCGAATGCGGCTCAGTGTATTCGTCGACGAGGCAAATCGGCTTTCGTGTTCATTCTCAATTAATCACACTGCTCTCTCCTGATGAACGACTTTACAATGTAGTCGACTATTAATGATGCAGCTTACCATGTCCATTAGCGGCACTAAATAACAGTACCTAAAGCACCCTCGATGGAAAGGGCCTTGTTCGCCACTTTGAAATATTAATTTCTCTCGCCGGTTGACGATGTTCCATCGGATTACGAAGGCGCGAATACAAAACGGAGCAACGTCGAATGTAATTACCAAATTACCAATGTGATTCAATTAATAAAATTTTGTCGTGGTCGAGTTGACATGTTTAATGATTCGACGTGTTAGTGTGTCGAATACATCGTATTTTCTGTGGAATGAAACGTTGTGCATTTTCTTTGGAAGTTTACTTTTGTTTTTCTTCGTTTCAAAAATATTTACAATTCACCACATTTGAATTTTAAATTTTCTAAATCGAACAACGTAAAAGAAATGGTGGAATTTAATTGAATATTTGCAATGGAATTTCTTCGTTCATTGTTGGTCTAGGCTCGTTCCTAAGTCTCAACGTGTATTGCGATTCGTTTAAAGAAGATTGCGTCGCGTCGTATACGGAATTACAATGGATCGATTGAATATGTAACTAGCAGTTATTCTTTGGCGACGTGGGTTTCGTTGATTGAGCAGTACTTCTGGCGTGTGTTGTCGACAGGACCTCGTTGACGACGTCAGTTTCGTCAATGGAGGAATACCTCTTAAGTGTGTTGTCGACAAATCAGCGGATCCTAGTTGACGACCCGCGACTTTAGTCGATGAAACGATTAAATGTGTAACTGGCAGATTCTCTTTGTCGGCGTGTGATTGTTAGGTGAAGCATGTACTCCCGTCTAATCATCGTTAATGACGTGTTTATCGTCGCTGGAATAACTGCATTCGTAGCAGATCGTCATTAAGTAATGGCGGTTGTTATCCGGTAGAGTGTTCTTGCTAATAACGTGTGTTCCTAAATAAAATGAAAAAGAGGGCAAAGACGAATTTCTGGAGAAAATATGGCAAAGAAAAATCAAAAGCAAAAAGAAGGACATGAAGAAAACCGAATCGGTTGTAAAGCGAAGATGACAGAGAGCTGGGGTGGAAATATGTTAAGCTGCACAGGGGCCTACTAAAACAACATATAAGATACTTCCTTCAAATTAAGTCGCAAGACTAAATTACAAAACAAAGAGCTGACGAGCTCCAGTTGGAGCACCGAGCATCGTTTCAGTTGCTCTCTGGCCCAGATGCAGAGGTCACGTTAACAAACAATCCGTTTTACCATCGCTCTTTGGTAAAATAAACACCTGCTGATTTCCCACATGGTTTCACAGCCCATCACGAACCGATAACATCAATGTTTCCCGTGGGAGGGAAACTAACTCCCACTTTCGACCGCGCCCTGTTAAGTCGAGCCCGTGCCAGTCTGTGTTTGCTGTAATTGCCGATGGACGCTCCCGAGTGAAGAAAATGGTTGTCGCGTGCTCGTCAGACATTACCGGCGATCATCTACTAGTGACATGTGCAGCCTCCGCGCACACACGTCATCTTGTGTCACTATTTACCGTTGTTGTTGTTGTTGTTGTTCGTGTTGTCGATAATCGAAGATCAATAAACGGATGGAAGATAACGCCGCGATTATCACCGATGTACAGTTGTTTGTCTTAGTTGTGGGGGCGCGGATGGAGGGTGTTTTACGGGTCTATGTGTATGCTCCACTGCGTATTGTTCGAGAAGTCTCCCTTGCGGCAGGTTTACGATTCATGTTCGTCTTCATATTGTTCCACCTTCAGTGTTTCTGTCCACTCTTGCATTCTTACCTCTTGCATCTGTCTACCTAACATACTCGGTTTCACACTTTACATTCGGGTTTCTTTCTCTTAGATTACTTGCTTCTAAAATCCGTTACATGCAATTCTAAAACCTGCCCATAACACCCTCCGTTTTCTCTTCCATACTTTCCACACTGGAGAGCACATACCACAGCTACAATAGACAATTGCAGGATAGTAAAATAAAACATTGCAGAACACCGACATTGCTATGTATTGAACGTCAACACTTTCTGAATAGTTCGCTGTGTGACGTTAGTGGTGTAAAATTATCCTTATATAATATACACGAATGCAGACCTTTCTTTAAAGAACATTTCAATCCCGTGGGCTTCGCGCAATATTCTTTAGGCGTACAAATGTCACAATTTATCATTCAAGTATTGTAATAATCATAGTTAGGACTTGTGTGTTATACTATATGTAATTAGGTAATGTGAAATTAAGAAAATGTACGTATTATAACGATATATAAATTATATATAATTGATAATGTTAATATATAATATTAATAATTTATGGTGTCAATATATGTATGTGTGCGTCACAAATACCTTCATTGTAACAGTAATAAATATGTGTGCATGTATTAAATCAAATTGCAAGATTTCTAAACTTAAAAACAAAACGTTACACAATAAAATTCAAAAACTTCATGGAGTGTATTTCGCGATGGCCTTTACAGAAAAACACCATTTGATTGTACGGTGTTGTACGTCCGCTGCTATAATAATATACAATAATAATAATTAACTTCTATATCCTCAGGAACCTGAGCTCAGAGGTGCAATAAAACAGAATAATTAAGCCATCCATATACATATTAATGCTTATAAATGGACGATGCGTTTTTGGTGTCTATGTCCAGTCGCGGCTAATGGAAAATCTATATCGATGGCCTTTGCTGAAAGTGAACATCCATTAACAGGAGGTCTCACGGGAACCCGTAGACACTAAGTTATCGTTGGTGGCGTTTTGGTGTGGTTAGGCTATCATCCTCACTTTGTGTGTGCGCAGATGAAAGGTCTTTATTTACTTGTCTGTCTTCGTGGATGTTATTTTCTAGAACACTGCCTTCTTTATTCGTGATAGGCGATGATCTGGAAAACTTAGCGACCCTTAATGAGGTTCCTTTTCAAAATGTATCCGATTAAATCCGACTATCCCTTGACAGTTCGGAACGATGTCGTCGCCGTCCAATCAAATATAATCTATTACCACGAAACAATACAAGTTACACGATAATCATGGCTTGCAATCGTAATATAATATGCATGATAAATATTATTCATAGCTTGATATTGATGTCATTGCATGGTGCAATAGCATTGTGGAGAATAAATGAAAGAGTGCAATGCAATATCCATCCATTTACCAGCTGACTTCTACCATCTGGTGCGTACTTGCAAATCGAATGTAATCCTCGCTTTCCTCGTTTTCTGGAGAATAAATTCACGCGGCAGATTCATGTGTCACGTCTCGTTGTTGTGTCACGTTGGTGACGTTGCCGTATCACGTTGGTGATGTTGTCGTGTCATGTTGGTGACGTTGTAATGTCACGTTGCAGGAGTCATGGCCAGGAGAGCGCTCGACGCCGCCGTGTTGCTTGTCGTTGTCCTTGCTACTTGCTGCACCGCCATGAAGCTCGACCTGGAGTCGTTCCTCCGCCACAGACAGCAGTACGGACCGTCACACAAGCGGGCAGAGGACGGTAAGATGAATGTCGTATGTGGTGCTTGTTGCTGTCAAAGTCCGCTACCACTGTCGTCCTTCTTGTTGTCATCATTCATCGACAGCATGCTGTGTGTCATCTACACGACTTCGTCCTTGTACTCATTTATCGCGTCGCATAATATACTGTATATGTAAGTATGCAAGTATGTGTGCGTGCGTGCATTCGTGCGTGTGTGGCGCGCGCGCGTACGTGTGTGTCCATCCGTCCGCGCGCATACCCGTTTATATATTCGTTCACCCGGGTGCGCCACATCAAATTAAGTATTTCAATTTATCAACAGTTTCGAGACAGTCTCGAAGTCAGGATTGATTAGAGCACCTGCCAAAGATTAGTTCATCTGGCAGGAGTAAGTAATTGACTAACTGCGCCTGATCGTCTCACAGATTATCACCTGCAATTACAACACCCACGTCCAGCCTTCGGTGTAGCACTGGCAGTTTTCTAAACAATGGCAAATGGAACACGAGCCAGCGTAGAATAAGCGTAACCATTACATAGATGAAGGACGTTATTGTCATTGGACAATAAAACCATTCACACCATTGTCAACAATTAATCGGCTTTAGTCAAAAGCAGCAATTAACAGATTGCGGCCGAGGGCGTCTGTCAGGCCCCATAGATTGCATCGATCGTATAGCATGCCACTGTCTGTTATACGAACGTTAGATAGCTTCGTATATTACAGACACTCGTCCGCCTTGGCCAATTGTGGGCAGGTATGAAATCTTTAATTATTAACTTCTATTCCTTTGAAACACATGCTGCGTAAAAGTCGTTTTCAGCGGATACCCCTTAGTCCTTTGTCCTCTGTCCTCTGTCCTCTGTCCTTACCCGGAATGCACTCGAAAATCGTGCACATCAAAATCCATTAGCCACCCATATGTGACAATGTCAGATGTGACCGGTCGTAAGCCGATGTGAAATCGTCATGCATTATAAATGGGGCGTGTTTCCGCGGGACAAACCCGAGCTGATTGCCACTGTCTATACGTCAACCCACGTATCGCAGTGTCACAGCAATGTTGTTACCTGAATTGCATAACTTTACATAATTAATTCAACGTAACCGCACGTGAAATTTCTGGGTGATTGTTCCGTTTAAATGTGTTTACAGTGGTTTCCTAGAATAATCTTATTTATTCTTACAATGATGATAATTTTATTTTCAAAAATATTCTATAATTAATATTTTTATGGTGTTGAGTATTGTCAGTGCTGAAATACATGACAGTGCGCAAGGGTCGCGCTGTTGCGATGGAAAGATTTCATATAAATCCGTCGGTGACAATCATAGGTGTAACGAAGAATCAGCTGTCATACGGAGATTTTAAATAGAAACTCGAAAGATATAACACGTTGACAAGTTGATCCATTCAGAGAATGACCTTCGTAAATTGTTATGGTGCAATTTCAACTCGCTGCCTCGGTTTCAAAATCCAACTATGAAATTTCTTGTCATCATAGCAGGCAGATTTTGTGAATGAAATATTTGCATGTGTTATATCACCTAGTAAAAACACCCAGGTAAAACAAATCACCGAGTGGGATCTGTCATTACAAAGAAGAACACCATCCGCGCTATCTCCGTCCGTGTGTTAGATGGTGGCGTGACCGCGGTTAAACTGGTCCTACTTAGGCACGCGTCGCATGTCGTTCGTTGGTTGTCGTAAAACAACGTCGTCTGAGAGCTTCTAATCAATGACGTAAATTGAATCTCGCGCTGCTAATGCGCGTTACGTTTGGCTGCCGGAGACAATTACCGAGTTTCGCAAGACGGCGTTACATACTGAGTTGTTTATCCCCAGCGCCTTTGGACAGGCGCTTTCTGGTGACACTTGCAAATTAGTCTCAGCCGTCAACGAAACAAGATTGGATGACCGGAAGCGGTGGTAACGCCGGTGGAATCGTTCGATGTTCTTGCGTGTTCAATGGGAACCATATGTAACTTAGAGAGGACAAAAACATCAATCGACAAATGCATTGAAGAAATAAACCAGGTATTTTACTGCCGACAGAGTCCGCCCCGAAGCGCAGTTAGGCATGTTCCAGCTGATTACTTGCTTTCCTTTGACTTCAGCATATTGGCGGCGAGTCGTTCCATATTTTTAGTAACAACATTTCTGCTACGCTTTTGAGTTGTATCGATAACTACATCGAAGTCGTGTTTGCTACACTGACGACACGCCACTTGCGATGTTGAGCTCTGTAGAGCCTTGACACTCTTCAAGCTACTTCACATAACGAATTCCGTTCTCTCTCTCTCTCTCTCTCTCTCTATATATATATATATATATATATATATATTTAAAAAAAATATTTTTTTTTATTTATCTATTTATCTCCCCCTTTCTCTCTCTCTCTCTCTCTCTATCTCTCTCTCTCTCCTTCCCCCCTCTCTCTCTATCTATCTATATCTCTCTCTCTCCCTCTCTCTCTCTCTCTCTCTCTCCCTCTCTCTCTCTCTCTCTCTCTCTCTCTCTCTCTCTCTCTCTCTCTCTATCTCTCTCTCTCTCTCTCTCTCTCTCTCTCTCTCTCTCTCTCTCTATCTATCTATCTATCTCTCTCTCTCTCTCCCTCTCTCTCTCTATCTATCTCTCTCTCTCTCTCTATCTATCTATCTCTCTATTTCAAAACTCTACATCTTAAAATGTTGGTATTCCTGTTATCCTGCTCTTCTCTAAACGTTTCCTGCCCATCGCAGTCTGCTCCCAATTATTTCCTTTTATCAGGTGTTTCTTCATTTGAACCCTCGTCATTCATCTCCTTGTGTCTCTCGTTGCCTCCTAAATCTTCTCCAGACCAGGCTGTTTCATTTTCACGAAGCTTCTCCTCATGCATATATGTCAAAGTAACTATTACTAACCAGTATGCACAAATAGGTACCTCACAGCAGTCCAACGTTACTGTTTGTGCAACGCTAACTCCAATGAGAATGTTCTTATATATTACCCAGTTACACTTTCAATAATTTCACACTTAATTTGGTAAGTTAACACAGGTGATTTTCGAAACGTTTCTCTACCTCCAGCTTCTACTCCGTTATTGCATTTCTACACGAACATGTTCGCGGACGCACGATTCATTAACGCACTGATTAGTGATTTGTGGTATTTTCCCGTGGCAACATGTGCCGTTTTGATTGAATTATGCTATTGCTTCGTCGCATATGAGCCGCCGATAGATGGTTCGGCGCACATATTTCTTCGGAATTGGCTACGTCGGTCGTGTAGTCATAGCTTTGTCTCACGACGACCTGTCAAATATCAAAGGCAACGACAACGCATAGCAAGTAACGTTGAACACACAGTGGCTGATGAGAGAAATCCGTTTGAAAAACGGGCGCTACTTCGAAGACGACTTACCTTTATCATGCTCCAGACTGGCACATGTGCATCATTGATGGAAGTTACGTTCCTCCGGGGAATTCTTCATTCTTCACACTGCCAATAAGCACGACATACGCGTTGGCCCCCACGACGTTGTTGTACGTACGTAAACGTTAACCAATGCCTGCACCAACGAGAAGGACCACACCTAAACGTTAACCAGTGCCTGCACCAACGAGAAGGACCACACCTAAACGTTAACCAATGCCTGCACCAACGAGAAGGACCACACCTAAACGTTAACCAGTGCATGCACCAACGAGAAGGACCACACCTAAACGTTAACCAATGCCTGCACCAACTAAAAGGACCACACCTAAACCTTAACCAGTGCCTGCACCAACGAGAAGGACCACACCTAAACGTTAACCAGTGCCTGCAAAAAAGGAGAAGGACCACACCTAAACATTAACCAGTGCCTGCACCAACGAGAAGCACCACACCTAAACATTAACCAATGCCTGCACCAACGAGAAGCACCACACCTAAACATTAACCAATGCCTGCACCAACGAGAAGCACCACACCTAAACATTAACCAATGCCTGCACCAACGAGAAGCACCACACCTAAACGTTAACAAATGCCTGCACCAACGAGAAGCACCACACCTAACCGGGAACACAACAGTTCAAACAGCTTCATGCGAAATGGTTTTCAGACTGTATGCGTAACACGCACAGAACCGTTTCGTCTGGAGCTGATTTTATTTTATTTTATAGGCTTTATCTCTATATGCCCGGCCGTACGTTTAACGTGTATCGTATGTTTGACGATCGCTGAATTCAGTCGCTCGTTCCCGTCTATTTTTGGGATTGGAAAATGTGTATGTGTGATGGCGAAATACAGTAATTTCTCCTGAGAAACGCAACCTAGACTGACCGCCGTGACCCGGTGCTGTTGCAGGCAACCACTGTCCACCAGACACCCCGTTCCCGTGCAAGACGACCGCCAAGTGCATCCCCATGAAGTACCTGTGTGACGACAACGTCGACTGTAAGGACGGCTATGACGAGGACCCCGATGTGTGCACGGCAGGTAGGTGACGACAGCAATAGTGTGTAACCAAATTTAACATGATTTAACACGATTTAACAATATTTAACAAGATTTAACATCCAAGTCAAACCATCCACCAGACAACTGGACAAGGAAGCCATTGGCTTATCGAGAGTCCCACCATCATTCATCTATGTGTACCCCGCCCCTCTGAGATATTTGTCAATTATGTTTTTAAATATATTCACGCTGCTAGCATTTGCACAATCTGTAGATGATTTGTTCCATTCATTTATTGTCTTCTGTGAGAATGAGTATTTTCTTATATATAATCTACACTGTTCCTTCACTAGCATTTCCCCGTGTCCTCTAGTTCTTCTATCTTTCCTAAGTGATAAAAATATATATAAATATTTTGAGGGAGTGCGTGCGTGGTGCGTGCGTAAATGCTAGCCAGACAAATAGTTAGTACTTGCATCGGGTAAATGCCGAAAACAATCAAATACTATCGTTACCAATATTGTTGGAACGTCAAATACGTCTGTAAATTATATGCATTGTGTATAAATACCAATAGGTGATAGTGAATGTCTATGTTAGTGCGGACTATAATTGTGTGAGGTTGGATGTCACATTGATTGTAGACACATCGTTGCTGGTGTAATTGCGTTGTTATTCTGCACACATACTCCGCGTGTACGTGTCCGTTGTTATTCTACACACATACTCCGCGTGTACGTGTCCGTCGGCATTGCTGCTTACGATGGCGTCGTTGTTTCTCTTGCAGCTCACCGCCCCGCCGTGGACCAGATTGCGCAGTTCCTCGTCGAGAAGCAGAGTTGGATCATGCCCGCGTTCTTCGACAACAAGAAAATACGCACCGTTGCGCACGCTCTCGCCGGTGAGTCCCACGTCACCTAATCAACGTTGATACACGCAAAAATCCCGCAGACAACCAACACAACGGTTCGGGAAAACGCGATCAAGCTGTCAGCGGTTAGTTGCACCGTGCAGTGGCAGCCTCTCTCGGTGGATGTTCAACGAACACCCGGAACTGTGTATTATATTTCGTCATCTTCATATCTAAACACTCTTAAGCTGTGTTCACACATAGTTCGGACGGATAGGTAAACCGGATAACCTATCTGGTTTACCTATCCGTTTTAAATTACGTTATTCAGACAATAGAATCACGTTATTAAGACAATAAACGTTAGATCGGCTAGCTATATTACCATGTTCACACAGACTAGCCACCTTATTGTAGACCGGTTAAAATTAAACCGTCTAAGCTCCTCGATGTGAACCCAGCTTGAATTTCCATTACGCAGAACCGCTATGAAAATTTTCGACATTTCGTTCTTTCCTGCTGCTACGTCATTTACAATCATGACGTACTTGAGTTTAACGTTGCGAAACGAAAGAAAACGTGAATCGAAACATTGGTACAATAACAGTGTGAGCACTGATGGCGATCTCGTAAATGTTGTGATTTGCTTTTTTGAAATCTGCATGTAAAATTACGAAAGAAACGCATGTAGAAGAAGAAGCGCATGAAACAGGGACGTAGAGAGCGCTGGCCACTGTGCCACATAGCTATGTCAGAGTGGTTAATATAAGTGCCCGAGTCAGCGAAGTTGTACCTCAAGCCGTATGTCATGCGGAACGCGGTACTTATGTGTCAAAGACTTAGTTTCACATGAATGACGTTTCACTAGCAGACAGGGAGCTCTATTGGCATTTCATCCCAAGAGTACATCTAATCTAATTATTAACTGGACTGGATAAGTAAATATGAAGTATTTGCCTAACAACGACTACAACAACAACAACAACAACAACAATCAACAATCAACAACAACAATCAACATTTATAATCGCCTCACCTTATCGCCGTAACACGCCGTTATATTGCAACTGCTACAGTCATAATTAAAACGAATACGATGACTGACCTGCACATAGATCACGTGGTTGGCCGTCAGCCTCCTTCTTCAAGTCAGTCACCCGAATCGTTGAACTAATCGAGTTCTACGAAATTCATAAACACCTCCAGAGACACACGCAAACGGCCTAGTCGTGGCTGCTACATTAATCTCCGTCGGTCACGGCTGTGTTAGCCATTGTGTTAAATTAACCATGAAATAGAGAACGTTCACGCGATGCAGTAATTGTGCAAACTGTCAATGGCACGCCATGTCGTGATACGCGTGACGCACATAACACGATCTGCATATTATCTGGCCAGCTAAACCCCTCATCATTTTCAAGCAGAAATTCACTGAAAGTAGGACGAAAATGTGAAGAGATGAAGAGAGAGGCAGATGTCCGGGCAGAATGAAGACAAAGACAACGAAGCTATGGACATGCCACGCAGCAGGACACTCGGCGGATGCAGAATACTGATTTTAATTCACCAAAAAGATCCGCCAATATTTGCCGGTCAATTTGACATACATTTACTTAACAGCTTGAAATATTGAGAAAATATATGTCATTATCCGTATATATGCGTGTGTGTGTATGTGTGTGTGTGTGTGTGTGTGTGTGTTTGTGCGTGCGTGCGTGCGTGCGTGCGTGCGTGTGGGTGCATGTGTGTTAATATGTCCATAGATATCCTACACCTATCCATATCCGATCCGTTTGGCTGACAAACAGCCAGGGTGTTGCAGTTTTGTTAAATCTTGTTAAAATTGACCTCAGGCAAGCCCTCGTGTAAGCACCAATGAAATGCAAGCACGCGCACGTGCTCGTCGTTTAATGATAATTTATTTCCAAGCGCGTTACTCGACTCTACCCAGTGCATGTTGTGGCGCTGACTGAACAGGATATTAGCTGCAATCCCCGAAAGGTGTTTCTCACACGTGTGAAGATTATCGGCAACAACGGCGACGTTCGCCTGCAAGAGCCTGCGAATCAGACACCCGCGCCAACGAAGGTTGTCCTAATTCTTGTCTTGCTCTCTGGTGGCAGACACCGGCGCCAACGAAGGTTGTCCTAATTCTTGTCTTGCTCTCTGGGGGAAGACACCCGCGCCAACGAAGGTTGTCATAATTCTTGTCTTGCTCTCTGGTGGCCGACACACGCGCCAACGAAATTTGTCTTAGTTCTTGTCCTGCTCTTTGGTGGCAGACACCTGCGCCAATGAAGGTTATCTTAGTTCTTGTCCTGCTCTCTGGTGGCAGTCACTCGCGCCAACGAAAGTTGTCTTAGTTCTTGTCCTGCTCTCTGGTGGCTTCAGGAGTTACGTTACGTCAGTAAATTTGTTCTCCGCTGCCTGGACGACAGCTACGATTTCCACAGAAGTGAGCTCATTTGTCTCTTTTTCTGTGTCCCCATCAACAAGATCTTCGGTTATTCAGTCTATTTAACACTTTCGAGAAAACTTGAAAGTAAAACAATGTAAAGGAAAAGACTGTGTCGGAATACAATGTAACGTGTTGTCATTATGGACTTCTGTAATTATTAGCATAGTTGGTGATAACATATTGGACACTATTAGAAAATAATTGTTGTTACATTATCCTCCACATGTCGTCCATCTGAGAATAGCGGGACTTAAATGTCACCTTCGTAATGTCCGACCGAACATACGTTGTGATAATATTCTCGTTAAACGGGCGCCATTTAGGTAGATCTTCATTTACCAAGATTTAACAAGAATGTCATCCAAGGCAACACACTCAAGATGGCAAATGGGCAAGGAAGCCGTTGGCTTATAAAGTGTCCAACAATGTTTCGTCTATGTGTGGCAACAAAGTTTCGTTTGATCAGTTATTTGTAAATTTTGTTCTAAATTATTCTCACTGCTGCACGTGGCACGATTCTCACTCATTCTTTCCAAAGCAGTCGAAGGATTTCTATCATGCCCTCGATGTCTATCCAACTGTCGAAAGGCCTGGACGTACACTTTCAGACGTGATTTCTCGGAACGGCTGCAGCAGGTGGTGATCTCGTTCACCTCATGTTGACGCTCGGGACGACTCACTGCATGACTCGCTGCATGACTCACTGCATGACTCACTGCATGACTCACTGCATGACTCACTGCATGACTCGCTGCACGACTCACTGCATGACTCGCTGCACGCATGCTACAAGTTGCTTGCAAGCATCGTGGCTTTGAATGGACCGTTGGGGGGGATCTCAAAACGTGATATGTACGACGCTGCACAAAACCGAAGCCATTTAACCGCTTCAAGAAATTTTGAACCGACCTGTGGATAACCGTACAATTTCCTTGTGTTCCTCGTGCGGTAACAATCACATACCAGGAGAACAAACGATGTTTTTTGGAAATGAAAATGTTCAACGCCAAACAAAACAGTTAGTAACCTCCTCCAGGAAACCAAGTTCGCACTGAGTCGTACATCGGTGTTTTGAGACAATCCCTTACCAATTCGAACAATGGCCATTGATCCGCATTTTGCAGACACGTACACTCGTGTGTTGGTAGGATAGTATAAAGCTGACGGTGACATTGTCACTTTCGCACATCTACAAAGTAGGTGAGAGCACAGCGTCAGGATCCTACTGATCAACTCCAAACTTATGCTGTCGTTCTCTAATCATGGAACGAAGATTACCTGTACCCAGTACTACGCCATCCACAGTTATGCAAAGGATTAACACAATATGTTGAAAAAAGATATGTGTGTGCTTAATTCTCTCGGACCCAGACATATGTCGGTTAGAGAGATACGGAAATGGAGGAGGAATAAATCCGTGATTTATTCGGTGAAAATGATAATTCTTAGAAAACTATGTATCCGGTATTTGTAATGTTTTAAGTTTTGCCATTGCCACCGACCTGACTTACGTGGAATATAATCAATCACACTGAAATTACTGCGCTCGAAGGCAATTCAATGTGAATATTACAGTGGTTGTGTTAATGTGTTCATTGCTATAGCTGAAGAAATTGGTGCAATCAGGAAAGAGAAAAATTGCTCTAAAATTGTGGTCAATGTTTCACTGACCGCATCGTCCTCACACGTGTGAGTTCTACAAGCGTAAATAATTACCCCCCCTCCCGTTTTTATCGGTAGTGAATTTCAAAAGTGCGAAACCTTTCACTTTGATTAATCTTTCTGACTGTATACTGAAAATCACGCTTTCGGAGGAACATCATCTGTGCGTCGTGGGAGGAGTCCTGGTTTAAGGTGTGATTTCACGGAACGACTGAAGCAGGTGGTGGACCTGGTCATCGGCAGTTGCTCTGCTCCTCCCCCAAGTATTGAGTGTCATACTTGAACTGCTACACAGCCAGCGTATGACTTCAACCGTTAAACGGACGATGTCGCGGCTAGTTACACCGAGACAGTAGTACGACTATGAGTGACACTTTCATTTAGCCTCAGGGCCATGAGGCTTACTTGCAAAAATGTGCACGCACGGTTGTAGCACTTTTTATTGGTATGGGCAAGGACGTAAGACTTCACTTGGTCTCCGATGCTGATGACTTGCACTTAGACTCGAATACACTGTCCTGTGAGAGATTTTAACACATAAAACGATGAAAATAATAACAACAACAACAACAGCCACAACACCATCAACCGGGACAGTAACGATATCAAATACAAAAGCAACAACATCAACAAACAAAAAGCACAGTCTATATAACAACAGCAATAATAACAACAACAACAACAATAACAACAGCAACAACAACAACAACAATGGCATCAGCTGCAAACACAGCAGCGATAACTCGAGAAACAAACACATCGTTTACATTATACATTACAATAGCCATGACTGTAAACGCACGTTTAAAACAGCATAATACTAGTCTTAACAATTAAGGAACGACAATCACATAATAAATAACTATTGCGGCTTAGCATTGTCCATATTATGGTGTTGCAGAAATTACGGTAATCCGGGCATGTGCAATTCAGAAAGGGCAGTAGCAATATGCGATATATAATAACAAGGACAAAACAAAGCCATTAGCAGTAAACAGCAGTAATGCTATAAATAACAGCAATGACACAACAAATGCACCAGCAGTAAACAGCAATAATGTTTTAAATAACAGCAATGACACAGCAAATGTACAAGCAGTAAACAGATCATGCCGACCACATGTTGTTGACTCTGACGCGTCTTTCTGCTTGCAGTAAGCCAGACCCTGGACGATTTTCAGAAGCGAATTGAGCTGCCGGACAAGCAGACGAAGAGCCTGCGGCTAGCGCTGGAGGCTGTGCGGGATAGCCAGGAGGAAATCTTAGAGGAGTTCGGCATGCCGTCGAGCGATTGGGGCGAGGTCGACTACGTATTCTCGAAGCTTATCAAGAGCGGATTCCTCGGCTAATTGACGCGGCCAGCGACGGACGCGAGTTCGCGAGACGGATCGCCGTTGCTGTTGTTTCGTCGGTCCTTACCGCGATGCCACCTCTGAACTCAAAATGGCCGCCGCACGTTGATCATGTGTGATGCACGCATGCGTAGATTCCACCGGAAGCATATAGGTGTTAGTTTGTCAGTGTGATATGCGCGTATCGCTGGCAGCGCAGTGTTGTTGTCGATATTTTTGTACATACATAAACACGGTTATAATTAATAGTCCAGGTTTTAATTTATAGACAAATCACATGTCGATCCAAAACATTTGGCATGACGTCTTGCTATGCCCTAGTCTGGAGCCAGATATTTCATGACGCGTGTGTAAATATTTATAACATATGCAGGGTTAGGGTGTCTGCCAGTCAGATTATATGAATATGTTTAGCAATTCGCTGCCACGTGTTACTGATACTCGAGCGCATGCGTGTGTGTACGTCATCTATACTGAAAACCTGTGTATCGTTGATTGAAGAGCATGACAAAGAACCTAGCATAACAACATGCAACTAACAAATCAGCATCTTGTCACAGGCTAGATATAAACCTGGACGCGACCACATTGGTCAGCTAAACGATCTGGACATTAAAGGAATTGTCTAGTGAAGTGGTCTTTTTAAGAGGAACAGCAAAACTGATGGTTGGTATGATATGTATGTGTGTTTTGAATAAAGTTATCAATCTACGTTCTATACACAAATAGTTGTTTCGCGTATGCACAAATGCACATTCATTATCATCGATGTGCAGTCCTGGATATAACTGATACACCTTAATCATTTCTGGTCAGGATAGTCTGATTGTGCCTGTAGAGTTGTGCGTGCTCCATTAAAAGCTCTAGCGAAGGCGTTATTGTGTTGGCAGTTGTCAGGTCCCAGTTGGATAAGGATTTGTTTCATTCTTACACACACATACAGATACGCGCGCGGACACACACACACACACACACACACAAGCACACGCGCACGCACACGCACACGTACACACAGGGAAGCATTAAGCTACGCTGCAACAATAACACGAAGACTATTCGTTCATATAACTGTGCTACTGAAACCGATGTGTGTGTGCGTGCGTGCGTGCGCGCGCGCGTGCATGCGTGCGTGCGCGCGTGCATGCGTGTGTGCACGAACGTGCGCAATCGCGTGTGTCACACCCTCTCTGCAGACTGAAATAACGAAACAATACTGACATCCGGCCACCGAATACAAGCATAAGAATTGACCAGAACTAACCTCATTTCACTTGTACAAAGATTCTAAATATACACGAAGACAGTTGTCATTTAGATGTCTGTAATATCGAAAAAATGTCACGGCACCTTTGCCGAATGGGAAGCTAAATTGCACACAATAACACTCTTGTCCAATGTGTTCGTCTGTAGCGTCTTCTTGAGATGGTATTCAGCATTCTTCACTCGGTGACCTCAATTTAACACATGCCTCGCCACTCATCAAGCATATGTCACACGTATATGTATGAGTCTCAGTATATTTGGGTTCGTCCGATATCGTCAGTGGTGCATTCAAGGTGTCTGCGCGATTAGATTACTTCGCCAAGATAGATTGGAATTGCTTTATATCTTTACCTCATACGTGTGTGCATTTCGCTTGAACACACGCACTAATTTCGGCTGCATTAGTGTGTCGTTCAAAACACAAACACACGCACGCAAACGCCCATGCATATACATATACACATATATACACATATACACACCTATTCACATATACATGCACACACGCCACACGCATACACATAGGCCCTATGCACATCTACTGCACTAAAATCCTCGGGAAACCCAAGCTCAGCAGCGCGCCAAGAGAAAAGGGTAGGCAGTTTCTAATCAGTCAGCAATTCCATCCGTATGGGACATTCCTGATGACAAGGAATTAGTTTCACAGGTTCGAAAAGGTGAGACGTCGAACTTAGACTGGAGCGAGATGCGACTATAAGAGCAGCGATCTACCACCTACCACTGCAGCGAGAGATATCATGGCTGGACTAGACAGGAATTAATTTCGACGGATGATTCTGATCGATCGATCGATCGATCGGACTCTCCCCGTTGTCGCTTGACAACATTGCCGGGACCGGTGTCACCAGTTTGTCACCAATCTTTGTATGCCAAACACACATTGCCGGGACCGGTGTGACCAGTTTGTCACCCGTCTTTGTATGCCAAACACACATTGCCCAATAAAAGGGGTTTGAGAAAAAGTTGCAATAACAAGAAACTGTTCCATGTTCCATACAACAGCAGTAAGAAAACAGATTAGACTGTGCTGAGATATGAAATCACAGCATTACATTCTTCCTTATTCAAGACAGTATTGATGTCACGAGAGTATTACCGGCCAGATATCACCACAAGTGTCGCAGGCGCAAGCGAGGATATATGGCTGGTGACACTAGATCCCATCTATCTATGACTATTTGGGAATGGTATTTGAAAGCAGTATTTGTTGAAGACCTGGTTAGTATGACTTTAGATTTAATATGTACCATCCTCTTTTAAAATATTTTTAACGAATTGAAAATTAACAAGATAATACCAAGTCTATTATTGACGTATTTGGTGACTTTAAGAAAGTCAAGAAACACTAACACTGTCGAACTTGAAATATTAACTAAGCATTACATTTATACATATATTTATACGTTGGTTTTATTTTAAGACCCTAGCTGTGTATCGTGTGTTTATAACACGTATAATGTGTCGACGGTATCTACATTTGTTCTATTTGCTGGCGACGGAACCATATTATGTTGTGATAACACTTGTGACGTAAATGTTAAATATTTAATTATATTAGATAACAAGATTGTAAGGTTGCTTTATGGTGCTAAGATAGTTCATACACACATGCATGCATGCATGCACGCTCGCACGCGCGCACAAACACACATGCACACACACACACACACACACACACACACACACACACACACACACACACACACACACACACACACACACACACACACACACACACACACACACACACACACACACACACACACACACACACACACACACACACACACGTGTCCGTGTCGTGCAAGAAAAGGAGAATAAATTGGAGATTACTGTGGAAGAGCACTCTTAAGTCTGCTACATCATATACGAACTAACGTGATTCCGTTAATACTGAGAATATTAACTGTTAATGCCGAAAAGATTAACTGTTAATACTGAAAAAGGAGAATAAATTGGAGATTACCATGTAAGAACACGCGATGAAGGCAATTATCAAATATATTATTTGTACTAGATGTGCAAAGGCTCTTGGAATTGTCGCAGCGAAGACAGGAAACTACTAAAGGAAACTACTAAAGGAAACTACTGAAGGAAACTACTAAAGGAAACAGCAGAGCAAATGAGCATACCATGTGTCACGTGTCACGAAAAAATGGCGTGTTGCTTTGGGAATATGGGTGTGAACATATATGCTATTGTACTCATTAATTATATACCATACGGTAGAATGTTTTATGAAACATAAAATACTAAATACATCTAAACATGTGTAGGCCATGTCTAACCAATTGCTAATCACTAAGTGCGCAGATGGAGGGTCTCCGGTATATATTGTCTGCTTAGATTTTCAAAAGGTTTTCGACTGTGTCTCATTAAAGATCATTAGTTAAACAAACATATCAAGGAATGGAGTGATATAATCAATATATTACTAATGTTGAACACTCATCTTTTTTAGTGTATTATTTGCATTGTGTTGCTTTAATCTTTATCTGATCAATTTTGGTTAAATAAAATTTCCTTTCCGCAAATGGTCGGATTTCAGCTTATGGTAATTAAATAAATTATTCCAATCTAGCGGACGAATATGGCTGTGTTAAAAAACACGTTGACTAACGAGTCATTAGATACACTTGTCGGAATTTCAGGTACATTTAGTAAGAAACGATTAAAGTGTGCATCATTAATCTTTCGTTCACCAGTGAACCAAAACTGTTTTCAGCGACAATAGGTGCATCTGCCCATATAAGCATACCTAACCACAGCATGACAACCTACTGTATGCACCAAGGTTACAAATCAGCCAATAGAGCGTTTGGCTCATAGTTATAACGTCAAAGCAGCTAACTTGGAAGTTCTCAAATGAAAACTTATCTATGCCCAGCTACGCTATTACCTCACCATGGAGCTTGCAATGATACCTACTCCCTGAACTGTTGAGCACAACTAAATCGGGATTGTTGAGCTGCGTGACATCAATAACCAGTCAGAACAAATAAAAGTGGTGGAACAGCCGTATTCAGCGCAAACAGGTTAACGTTATATTAACTGAACACTCGAGACTTAATGACAGAACCATGAAGTCGTTGTTTACTACAGGAATACAGATAGAGTGATCGTTGGTGTAAAGGCCATATGTTCTTCGTACCAACAGAAAAGGTCTCACGTGTATAGCGATGAGAGATTGCTAAACAGCTTACACGAGAAAACAATTAATAAATGACTCAATTCAAAATAACAATAACGTACTGTACTTGCACTCCGTGCTCATGTGCATGGGATTTCACCAACTCACGTTATCATGCCATCGTTGTTTTCTACTTGATTCCTGAAAACTCCAACTAATAATGATGATAATGAACTTCTATAGCGTCTATATACTTAGGAACATGAGCTCAGAGGCGCAACAAACTAGAATGAGTACTTTCAGCATAATCGTGAACAGGGACGCGCAAAAGTCATTATCAGAAGAAGGGACCACCACAGATGTATGGTGGAAATGCAGTTTGGAATTTGGGTTATTGTCTTCAGAGTCATGACACATGAAATCATGACAAGACGAATATGGTCCGGTAATCTAAAAAAACACAACAGATCATCATAAAAGAGGACCTGACAATGTTGAGATACATGCCTAGTGTGTAAATATAAACGGATTCACTGCATTCTGCATGACATGGGTTAAAAAGAACAAGCATGTGATTGTTGACGACACATCCGATGACAAGACTGGGCCTTGGAGAACGAATGTCTACATGGCAAGTTCCAGGAAGACAGCCTGATGTAAAAAGACTATGAAACATGAAGCTACTGATCCAATCAACGCTCTTTTTACGACACAATCCAAATATTAAAAGCCAATGACAACGTCTTTAATTAGGTTTCCGGTTTTCCGCTTATGCGCTGCGCTTAGGCTATGAGAGTTACTAAGCATAACCATTTGTAAATACAATTAAGAATATCACGCCAATGGTTTACTAGGAAAACGTCGTTGAACACACATATTAATGTCATGGGCCGCGCCATACTGTTAGATAACATGTCATCACGAGTGCGGTATTCTGGCAAAATTCGCTCGCCATATGAATATCTATTCGTATACACCTATTTCTATTCTTGTCAATAAGATATAGCCATGCTATTTGCGCCCAAGCCCAACTGTTGTAACATATGTATTGGTTCTGTATATGTTGACCTCCCTTAATACGTCATTTTAGTCTAGGTCACCCGCTTATCACTCGCGCTGGTGTCAGCCCTCGGTCATTTGGAGAAATGACTACGAACACATTCAGAGTAAAACCACTGTCGTGATATTCTAGATTATAGTTGCACGTGATTAGTTTTTATTTTCTTTCTTTCTATTCATATTCTCTTTTAGGTGCATACCATAAAACTATGACTTTTGTTTCGCTTTAAATAAAAACGTTTAACATGAGTTGAAGTGCCATTTTAGTTAATTATCAAAGTAACGATTTAATTTAGGACACATTCACGATGTGCTAGGTTAGTGCAGTTGAGGGATGAACACAAATATAGTTTGAAACCTAAATCGGCGGTTTTTCTCAATTATATTAATGACCATGACTTTGTTCAGGATGGTTGTAAATGCCCAAAATGAAAGCCTGGCTATTCATTCATTACAATGTTGTAATAATATTGATGGTGACAAACCATATCATCACTGACAGTACGTTATTAATCGACTCTGCAAAACAGGTCGGTTGTCGCCATCTAGGAGTCATAGCAACGCATCCATCAAAGGTACAATAATAAGAACCATTGGTTTGAGTAAGCTTCAACTTAAATATGTTTGTTAAAATTACAAGAGAGAAATTTTTTTATAAAGTATGAAAATACGAAGAAAACATTCGCAACATTATTGAGGGGCTGAAAGAAAAATAAAGCTCAATGGAAGATAATTACAGTACAAATAAAATTTAAACACGCACGATAGTTTACCATATTGTAGCAAAGCATTGTATCACGTCTTTAATCTATGTTATCATATTAATAAACATGTCACAAGTAACCAAATCATAAGTTTATTGTTAATTATAAAATCAGGATTACGATGAGAAAGTAATCTCAATAATTGTGTTTAGAAGTAAATCGTTATTGGTAGGATAAAGGAAACTTCGTAACCTAACTAACGTGCGAAGAAGGTAAGTAAGAAGGTAAGTAAGAAGGTAAGTAAGAAGGTAAGTAAGAAGGTAAGTAAGAAGGAAGCCGTTAAGAAGTTGTGCCAGTTCATTGATTTTCAGTAAATGCATAGTAACATTATTTAGTGCATGTTTTTGTTGGCTATCGGTGTATCACATACATTTTTAATTACCAGGACATTACGACGCTATTGTGGCACTATGGATTCTTACGGGAACAAATCGTAGAAGTTGTTTAAGACGTTTAAATCGAACTACTACAACGTATTATACTATAATATGACATTCCCTACGGTAATAAAATGTACTTCCTTGTATTATAAGGAAGCACACTGTATGAATCGATAGTGTGAAT
>BSQZ01000017.1:90000-177500 GCA_033239005.1 Lamellibrachia satsuma | reverse complement strand
ATCTGCGTACATCATCTTTTTGAGAATATCCTTCGTGCTGACTTTCCTGCTGATTATTTCCATCACCATGATAAACAGTAAAGGGCTAAGTGCATTTCCTTGCCTCAAACCGATGTTAACTAGAAACTCTTCTGACAACCCAGATCCAACCACAACTCTTACTTTTGTTCTCTCATACATTGCTTCCACCATTCTGGCTTCTGCTTCTGGCACTCCCATCCATCTCACTGTTGCCATCACCATCTCTCTAGTGACTGTGTCATAGGCCTTCTTCAGGTCCACAAATCCCACTGCCATTCTCCCTTGCATCTCCAACCTCTTCTCTACCATTTGTCTTAATGCAAACATCCCATCAGTCATCCCTCTGCCCTTTCTGAATCCTTGTTGTTCTTCACCCAATTCTTGCTCTACTTTCCTCACATCCAGGATCCTCTCTAGCAGCTTCATGATGTTACTTAGAAGTGTGATTCCTCGGTATTTCCATGGGTCTTGCACATCTCCTTTCTTCTTCCATACTGGGACTATTAGCCCATTCCGCCACTCCTCTGGTATTTACCTTGCCTCATACATGTATTCAGCAGCCTCTTTGTCCAGCTGATTCCACTGATTCAATATATCATATGTACATCATATGTATGATTCAGTATATCATATGTACATCATATGTATGATTCTGTATATCATATGTACAACAAAGACTAGTTTTCATTTTGCAGTTTATTAAGATTATTTACATGCTTCAATAACCCGTTTACTGTGTAATAGAACAAACAATTATAACAGCTAGTGTAGCAGTATGGTAACACGTGTACATGTTGTACAATTATAACAGCTAGTGTAGCAGTATCGTAACACGTGTACATGTCGTACAATTATAACAGCTAGTGTAGCAGTATCGTAACACGTGTACATGTTGTACAATTATAACAGCTAGTGTAGCAGTATCGTAACATGTGTACATGTTGTACAATATCATTTATATTATTTATCATATTACTTGTAGATTTTTCCAGCGCGTTCAAAACAAGTCAACCTAATTTGTAAGCTGAGGAACATCAACGTGAATCCAACACTGATTCTATAGGTACTTGACTTTCTCACGAATAGGTCACAATATGTGAAAGTGAATGATGCTTCATCTTCAGCAGAAGCACGAACACGGGCGCCCCTTAGGGTGGGGCCTCTACACCCTGTACACGAGTGACTGCAGGTCAACCCAACAGAACAGCAAGGATATACTTCTCAATTATGCCGATGATAAATATTTGGTTGGATTCATTTGCCGTGTCGACAACACAACGTATGAAGAAGAAGTGCAAAGACTAACTTTATGGTGCAATGGAAACTACCTGCAGTTCATTGTAAAGAAAATCAAAGAAATTGTAATTGACTTTAGAGATAATAGAAATCCACCACCACCACTGACTGTTAATGGCGAAGTTGTGGAGCGTGCTACCACTTATAAGTTGTGGAGCGTGCCACCACTTATAAGTTGTGGAGCGTGCCACCACTTATAAGTTGTCGAGCGTGCCACCACTTATAAGTGGTGGAGCGTGCCACCACTTATAAGTTGTCGAGCGTGCCACCACTTATAAGTGGTGGAGCGTGCCACCACTTATAAGTTGTCGAGCGTGCCACCACTTATAAGTGGTGGAGCGTGCTACCACTTGTAAGTTGTCGAGCGTGCCACCACTTATAAGTTGTGGAGCGTGCCACCACTTATAAGTTGTCGAGCGTGCCACCACTTATAAGTGGTGGAGCGTGCCACCACTTATAAGTTGTCGAGCGTGCCACCACTTATAAGCTGTGGAGCGTGCCACCACTTATAAGCTGTGGAGCGTGCCACCACTTATAAGTTGTCGAGCGTGCCACCACTTATAAGCTGTGGAGCGTGCCACCACTTATAAGTTGTCGATCGTGCCACCACTTATAAGCTGTGGAGCGTGCCACCACTTATAAGTTGTGGAGCGTGCTACCACTTATAAGCTGTGGAGCGTGCCACCACTTATAAGCTGTGGAGCGTGACACCACTTATAAGCTGCGGAGCGTGCCACCACTTATAAGCTGCGGAGCGTGACACCACTTATAAGCTGCGGAGCGTGACACCACTTATAAGCTGCGGAGCGTGACACCACTTATAAGCTGTGGAGCGTGCCACCACTTATAAGCTGTGGAGCGTGACACCACTTATAAGCTGTGGAGCGTGCCACCACTTATAAGCTGTGGAGCGTGACACCACTTATAAGCTGTGGAGCGTGACACCACTTATAAGCTGTGGAGCGTGACACCACTTATAAGCTGTGGAGCGTGACACCACTTATACGTTGTGGAGCGTGACACCACTTTTAAGCTGTGGAGCGTGCCACCACTTATAAGTTGTGGAGCGTGACACCACTTATAAGTTGTGGAGCGTGCCACCACTTATACGTTGTGGAGCGTGCCACCACTTATAAGTTGTGGAGCGTGCCACCAATTATAAGTTGTGGAGCGTGCCACCAATTATAAGTTGTGGAGCGTGCCACCACTTATAAGTTGTGGAGCGTGCCACCAATTATAAGTTGTGGAGCGTGCCACCACTTATTAGTTGTGGAGCGTGCCACCAATTATAAGTTGTGGAGCGTGCCACCACTTATTAGTTGTGGAGCGTGCCACCACTTATACGTTGTGGAGCGTGCCACCACTTATAAGTTGTGGAGCGTGCCACCACTTATACGTTGTGGAGCGTGCCACCACTTATAAGTTGTGGAGCGTGCCACCACTTATAAGTTGTGGAGCGTGCCACCACTTATAAGTTGTGGAGCGTGCCACCACTTATAAGTTGTGGAGCGTGCCACTACTTAAAAGTTGTGGAGCGTGCCACCACTTATAAGTTGTGGTGCCTGCTACCACTTATAAATATCTTATATTATTGAACTAGAATAAAAACACAGTATTTTGTATACAAGAAATGTAGACAAAAGCTGCATTTTCTCTCGATACTGTCAAAGTTTTGATGGTTCTTTTTTTTTACAAATCTTGTGTTTGCATTAATTTGAGTATATTGCAGGATTTTGTATTTTGTATTTTTAACTCCTTGACGTAGTTTTATGAAATGGATATCCATGTTTTTGAACCAATAAAGGTATTATATATATATATATATATATATATATATATATATATATATATATATATATATATATATATATATATATATATATATATATATATATATATATATATATATATATATATATATATATATAATTCAAAATCATTGGAAAACGAGTACTATGATGACCATGTGTATTAAGAACTAATCCTGATAATTTTGTTAATAGACAATTATAAGTCAAGAATACGTGTAGGCAATGACGCTTCGGTAAAAAGTGTTTTACGAGCAGGCTTGTTAACAAATGCAAATACATTTGAATGCGCATTTGAATGGTGAGCATTTGAATGCGCATTCCAATACATCCGTGAAATTGTAAATGCATTTGCATTTGAATGCGTACCTTAAACATTTGCATTTGATTGCGACCCACGCACATTTGATTTGTCAAATGCAAAATCGAATGTACAATCAAATGTACAATCAAATGCACTCGACATGCTTTGAATAATTAGTTTTGTTATATTCACTTTCACAAGTTCACAACATGCCATTGAAAAAAGTGCTCTGCAGTGAGCAATATCCTCGGCAGATTATGAAATCACTGTCTGACCTGTGAATCCATTTTCACAACGTGCTCCTTGAAAAAGTGCTGTGTAGGTCACTGGTCAACTGGTCAATGGCTAAGCTGTTATTCATACAACATGAAAAGACCAACTGGTCTATAAGTTGAAGGCGTCAGAGATTACCTATTCAATGAAGCAATGCAGACAAATGACTCCCTTGTTTTGTGTTGGCACTGTTGGGGTGGGTTGTGTTGGCACTGTTGGGGTGGGTTGGGGTGGCAGCTCGTTAGGGGGAGTAAACATTAGCAATGCCAGCCCTAAATATTTACAGCCAGAGAGACTGATTAGTGGTAGCTGTAATTATCCCCAGGTTATCATCCCAGTGACCCATCCAGTGGACAGGCTATTGCATTGTGTTCCCCTTCCATTCTGGCCTACCTGAATGATAAGCCTTTCATTCCCTGCCTTAGTTCGCAGTTAACTGTCAATTGTCTATTCCTCCCTCCCATTTCCACCACTGCTGCAGGCCTGGAACTGTGTGACTCATTGTATGACTCTACAGACATGTAGTGGAACTGTGTGACTCAGTGCATGACTCTACAGACATGTGGTGGAACTGTGTGACTCAGTGCATGACCCTACAGACATGTAGTGGAACTGTGTGACTCAGTGCATGACCCTACAGACATGTAGTGGAACTGTGTGACTCAGTGCATGACCCTACAGACATGTAGTGGAACTGTGTGACTCAGTGCATGACCCTACAGACATGTAGTGGAACTGTGTGACTCAGTGCATGACCCTACAGACATGTAGTGGAACTGTGTGACTCAGTGCATGACCCTACAGACATGTTCATGTAGTGGGACTGGTATGTAGTGGGACTTAGTGGTTACAATGATATGCTACTGTATATGTTTTCTTTCTCAAAACAAAAACAAAAAGTTAATATAAAGCCAAAACATTTGAAATTAATTCAAATGCATTTACAAATGTGTAACCAAAACATTTGCATTTGCATTTGAATGCGTTCCAAGAAAATGGCATTTGTAAATGAGTCAAGTTAAACATTTCCATTTGTATTCAAATGCATTGACATGCATTTGTTAACAAGCCTCTAATTACGAGTGTATCATATCTACAAAAAATGGTTCAGTTGCTACCCTATCTATCATTTTGGCGGAATGCTATCGCTAAACGAAATGGTGGATGACGCGTTCTGCATCCAACGTCTTGTCTTTGTGGACATGTTTAAGGGCCAATCCCGACAAGTGTTCCGATGTCACCGTGCATGGAACGGAAAGTTCTTGAGGCACCGCATGGCACTAAATGACCGCCCTGTTGTGACAGTCGAGACAGACATCACCAGCAGTGTCACGAATGTTGTATACACCATGTCATCATATGACAGGATTGATTCTTACTGTGTCGTGTCAATGAGGGTTTTGGGCCTCTAAGCGGCATTCATCCATCTCGCCTTCCAGCGATCCACTTAATTTTGTAGCTGACGCAGATCACTGATATGATATACATGTCGTCCAGGAACACCTGGTGTTACATCACCCGTTATCGTTGTGTGAGGTACTTGGCTACGTAGTGGTTCTGAGCTACTAATAGACGTGTGTCCATTTTTTTTGCAGCAAGTCATTCATGAACGACAAATACTGACCCTATTCAATATTGGCTGGCGATGTCAGTTATATCAGCGGTACGTTCTCGCGGACGGTACCTCTGTCTACCAGCATTGCTCGGCTTGCTCGCCTCAATATCAAATCTTATCACCTGCTCAACAGCACTGTAGAAAAATGCTTCTATTTGTTTGTTATTTTGACGTGGTACCACACGCGTACATGTATCTACGCGCCTGTATACTCCCACGTAAATTAATTAGTGGCCTTTTTTCTTTTTACAAAATAAAACGATCGACATTTACGGCCAAGTAATGCGAACTCATGCCGCCTTCTTGGAATTTCCCCTTCCGTTCTCAAGACCAATTTCCGATCATCTTTGTCCGTTGATATGCCCTTTCAGATGTTTAATTATTCATACTCTAGGGTATGCTTTCCTGATGGTTTTGTGGGTGTGTTGATGCTAGTTTAAATTGCTATTCAATAAGGCATCAAAGAGTTTGTAAATATAATAGCATACGGTCTCTCTCTCTCTCTAATGTAACATTCCCAGAAGTCACATCTATATCCAGGGTAAACGGACTAATAAACACTTTACGTCGCTAAACAGTTTCAGCAAGAGGCGTACCGCCAATATTGCGTTGATTTTATTACGACAAAAATAATTCGACGTACATCTCTCTTTAGAAGTATATTATATATAAAAAGAGATATGTGATGTGCACCTCGTTTATGTGCGTCTCTGCTTCGCTAAATTGCATTGACTGAAATTATTCTGAATAATGTTGAATGTGACGATGTTCTGACGAATGTTTAACGACGATGATTTGAATTGAATGGCTTATACAGCACGATAAACCGCGAACCTATTTTTTTAGTACACCTCATGCTCATAAACATACGCTTCCTTCAAAGGAAATTACACCCGTAATCCATCATTCCCGATGAGTCTGCCACCTAAAGCTCTTGTCGTGTTTGATAATACCACAGTAATGAATGATTTTTATGCGGATGAAGCATCAAGAATTCTGCGCCCGCCGTCCGGCTTGACGATGTGCGCCGCCAACGAAAAACACGCACGCGTGTAAGTTGTCGTTACACACTGCTGTTTATACTACGTGTTATCGGGCTCAAAGGTTCATGCATAAATCAGACAGTGTTCTGCTGATTTAGACTGTGCAGTACTACATGGATCATCGTCTGTCTCCGTCTGCTTCACGGTTAAGAACTCCAGTTATGCTAAATGTTGTACATGTCCAATTATGTCTTCTTTTTTATCTTAATCCCTTGCGGGGTGGAGGCCACATCACTCATTCGTGTCCACTTTCTCGATGACTTGTCTCCATATATCTATCTATTTATTTATCTATCTATCTATCTATCTATCTATCTATCTATCTATATATATATATATATATATATATATATATATATATATATATATATATATATATATATATATATATATATATATATAATGTGTGTGCGTACGTGCGTGCGTGCGTGCGTGCATGCGTGCGTGTGTGTACCTCTTCGTAGTTGCCAGCAAAGTTCAAGCTACTGTTAATGAGTTGTCCCGGTTGCATATTTGCAATGTTGGTACTAAATAAATATTGTACTATGTGATGTCCCTCATCATTATTTAAAATAAGATAAATATCACAATCACACATTTGAGACATTTGAATATCATTTCGCATTACTGATTGCGCCATCTCAACTGTACGAACATGTTTTTCTTCTGCATATGAGCATTTCCCAGAATGCCAAACGTCTTTAAAAATTGTACGGGATGCATCTGTTCAATGCCACGGTGTGTTGAGGTAGCGAACACGCCCCACAATAAGATGCATCTGTTCAATGCCACGGTGTGTTGTTGTAGCGAACACGCCCCGCAATAAGATGCATCTGTTCAATGCCACGGTGTGTTGTGGTGGCGAACACGCCCCGCAATAAGATGCATCTGTTCAATGCCACGGTGTGTTGTGGTAGCGGAACACGCCCCGCAATAAGATGCATCTGTTCAATGCCACGGTGTGTTGTGGTAGCGGAACACGCCCCGCAGTAAGATGCATCTGTTCAATGCCACGGTGTGTTGTGGTAGCGGAACACGCCCCGCAATAAGATGCATCTGTTCAATGCCACGGTGTGTTGTGGTAGCGGAACACGCCCCGCAATAAGATGCATCTGTTCAATGCCACGGTGTGTTGTGGTAGCGGAACACGCCCCGCAATAAGATGCATCTGTTCAATGCCACGGTGTGTTGTGGTAGCGGAACACGCCCCGCAATAAGATGCATCTGTTCAATGCCACGGTGTGTTGTGGTAGCGGAACACGCCCCACAATAAGATGCATCTGTTCAATGCCACGGTGTGCTGTGGTAGCGGAACACGCCCCACAATAAGATGCATCTGTTCAATGCCACGGTGTGTTGTGGTAGCGGAACAAGCCCCGCAATAAGATGCATCTGTTCAATGCCACGGTGTGCTGTGGCAGCGGAACACGCCCCACAGTAAGAATTAGACTGTCGTAGTACGCAGAGAAACTTGTTGACTTTTGATATGTTATTCCTAATGAGAATAATATAGCCATACGGGACATTTTGGCTTTGCCATTTTAACACTAATGCTCAAGGATTGTTGTTGGTAGACCAAGTCCGCTAGAGTACACATAATAGTCTTATTAAAAGAACAGAGTATAGTGGATGTAACAATGTAATCTTTTTCACAGAGGACGAAAAATCAATGGAACATATTATGTACTGATTGTGTAAATGCTAGCAATGTGAATATGTTTCAAAACTAAACAGATATCTCACTAAGGCTGGTTACACATAGTCGAGCATTTGTTGTACTCTCGATAAGCCAAAGGCCTTGTTTACTTGCCATTTGGAACTTACCACTTTGGCTGGCATTCTTGTTAAATCTTGTTAATAGATGTCGTGCATTCACATGACTACTTGTCTATGTCTATAAAACCAAGTAACCTAAATACTCATGCGTTTTGCCTGGACTGCATCGAGTATAAACACATAAGAAGATAATAGTATGGAGAAGACCGTCCAATAGCTGTTGAAACTTTTCTGTCAAGGTACACAGTGGTAGGTGTCGATTTCCTGGAAATATCCTAACCCAGTTCCACTCAGATTCTGCCATCACGCATCCACGCCTGCCGCAGGGTGTTTGTAACAGCAGAAATACCAGTGGACGTTGGACCAACGGCAGGACACCTGCGCTGGAATGAAAGTACTGGCTTGCACGGCATTGATCACATTCCCTGGGCTTCAAACACTTTGATTATTTGGCACGCAAGGTCGAGATGAAAGGAGGTGATTCGGCTGCAGTAGACGATGGTAATTAAGCTCATTGTTTGCCAGTTTCTAACAGGTAAATATACCATGTTGAGTCCCTCGCAAAAAGTAACATTTCCGCGGGTATACAGTGAGGTCTATATCGAGTAGATCACATATGACGCAATGTAATGGGTAGAGATTCTCTCGTGGTTTTTTTTCAAGGATCTTGACCTATACTAACAACCTATACCACAGGGGAAACGACAGTTGTTATGCTTCTGTCCATGGCGATGAATCGTCGCCTAATGTTACAACCCTCTTGTGTCACAGAGACGCAAGGGCGTGCTAGTAGTGGCCCACGCCTGTCTCGTGAGACAATGCTTTTGTTTGTTTTGTTTTGTTTTGGCGTGCTAAGTAGCATCAATCGTGTGCCGTTTAAGAAACATAATAAACTGGACAATGTTTCTCCCTCGTTGGCCATTTAGGCAGAAACAACCATCAACGGTAGGTGTTTATTGGTATTACGAGGTGTGAACTCATTGCTACGGTCAACATAGATCCCCAGTCTGTTTGAACACAGCACAGAAGGATGTTTCCTGTCTAGGACTTTAGTGTATTCCAAAGTTAAGACAATACGACCAATAGTAACAGTTAGCATGTCATAACCTAATTGTCTATGAACAAAACCTGAGCACGCCCTCATGAAATTATACCATCTTATATGTTTTGAAACAGGTAAACCATGGTATACTATGATAAAATACCCTGATATACCAAGTGGAAACCATGAAAAGATATAATGTTGTTCTGAAACAGCTGAAACATGGTAAAATACCATCGTGTTTGGAAACAGGTACACCATACATTACCATACATTACCATACATTACCATATACAATATACGAAAAAAAAACACGGTTTACAATGTAATAAAATGTTCACTGTCAACTGTTTAACACATAATTATGTGCATCTGATGTGCTTGTTCCTGCCAGAATATCCCATCGTGAAATATTAGACCCCCCTCTCCGTCGATGACAGATGGGAGCTAAAGTGACGGCCACCCACAGCGAAACACGACAATTACTGAATTATTAACGCCTCTTGGTGAAACCATCCATTAGTGGAATATGCCCACACAATGGGGTCAGTGCACCATAAGTAATTATCATTCGGTGTGGAATTTGCATGATGATCGTATAATTGATAACAACAATGAATGAATGGTACGACGAGGTTCTCCTTCAAATGTTTATGATGGCGATTGTCGATGGATGTTTATGATGGCGATTGTCGATGGATGTTTATGATGGCGATTGTTGATGGATGTTTATGATGGCGATTGTCGATGGATGGGGTCCATCGGACACGACACAATCAAACAACTGGCACGTTCGACGTCCGGTATGGCGTCGCATTTTCGTCTCGATGACAACAAACTGATCTGACTTGCATACGAAGGATTTTCATTAAGATGATGTTTTTATATCGCAATCCTCTCCATCCATATTTGACCATAAAGCCGTGGCAATCCCTAGCCATACAGCTCGACATCTTGACGATATTGTTGTATTGTCCTGTGACAGGCCAAATCATCAACACCGCGACATGCTACTCACGGCTTATGTTGTCGATGTCTGCCTGTCAGTGGAACTCGCACCGCTGGACTTCTCGTTCTCATGCCAACTGCATGGACTCAGTTTCTCATTGTCTGGGTGGAGACAGTAACTCCAGAAGCATTTCTGATTTTTCTTTGACGAATTTTAGCATTCAAATTCGATTTTTGCTTACTTACGTAATTAGATACCGATCGTTTTGACGTACTGTTGTGATTTGCCAGACATTATCATGTCACGTGTTCTCTCGTTTTGTCTCTTGGAAGTGATTCCATGCCTTGGAAAATTGTGACCCTTAGAAAATATGAGTTGGTTGGTTTTCTAGGTCGAATTCTTCGAAGTCTTTATAGCAACAAATCAGACATAATCCACACAAATGAGGAGGCAATATGTACGATTTGCTAAAGTGTTGTAAGTGAATAGGCTTGCAATAGACTAATCATATCTTTGACACATTAAAACAGCGGTAGTTTTGTTCAATCGAAACTCCTATTCACATTTGTCTGCACGCATATTCGCTACAAAACGCACTGCACTAATTGCTATTAGATTTGTGCAGGAGGGCGCCGGTAACATGTCTCCTGTTTCCGTATGAAATTGCAGTGCTTCCCTGACGTACTATGCCCCCTTGGGCCGCCACGCCGCCACGGGGATCCTCGGCAAACATGCAACATTATTTTACAATGGTATATATGTGCTCCTATTTATCCCTATAGTCAGACACTAGTCCCGTCTCACTGCAGTCGCCACCAACCGTCTCCAGTCTCCCCGATCCCTCGCTCTCATTCGCCACTCCCCACTCCACCACTCCCGCCAAATCTTTCTTCACACCGTGTAACCCCATCTCAGTCTCGGTCTTCCTCTTCTCCTTCTACCCTCCACTCTAAGTGCATCCGCTTTCTTCATCAACTGTTCCCCTTCCATCCTTTCCTCGTAAGACCCTCTCTCACACCAACTTCGTCTTCTAGCTCAGCTATTACGTGGAACGCAAAACACAAAGCTCGATAAAAAGGACGTAGAACGCGACGTTAGTGGTTTGACATTAGTGGTTTGACATTAGATCACTATTTGCTTCAGATGACCGCGATAACATTTGTCAGCTCAAAACGCCGCTATGAGAATTCACAAACACGTGCATGTATTAATATTATAATGTACATCGCACAGATCGCACAGTTTACCCAATACCCAGATGTTCTGTTTATCTTCTGGAAATCCTTCTTCTGTCCGCGTACAACTCTTGTAGCTTGTAACTTGTAGAAGGCTTGAAACTTGACTTGAGACTGGAGCATTTGTGACTTGGGACATATCAGCCAAATACTTGAGAGTTCAATCCGGGACTTGATAATTCATTCATAAACTTCACCAAGAATTATGATAATTAGTATATGTGCATGCGTGGATACGTGTGTGTATTGTGCTGAGCGAAGTTATATTGTTACATGCCGATAGCAAGAGAGTCGTATAACTATGGATGACACTGACACTTAGATGAGGTCTACATGTACACAATTCGCACGAACGGTTGTAGCACTTGGGAAGTTGGCATGGTCGAAGACTTGAGACTTGACTTGGAACTGACTGCCGATGACTTGCAGTTAGACCTAGACTCGAAGAAAGCAGCTCTGCCAGCTGCTACAATCATATACACTGCTTAGCCGTGCACCGCTGTACAGGTTTCCTGTCTTGTGGTGAGCCTCTTTCGACCGGAAACAGCATCTCACTTTCCGTATGAATTATGAGAGATTTTGGCGTATGTATTATTGTGTGTAACTAGTATTCAACTCAATTTGCAGCGGAGAAATGTATTGGTGGTGATTAATAGTGGAACTATTATACAGTTAATTGATTGACATATACCTCGTCTGCCGACTGTGTAAATATGACTAAATTGTATAATACACAATATACATATATCGTCCACGGGTGAACCAGGGGTGAACCAGGGGTGAACCAGGGGTGAATCAGGGGTGAACCAGGGGTGAACCAGAGGTGAACCACGGGTGAACCAGGGGTGAACCAGGGGTGAACCACGGGTGAACCAGGGATGAACCACGGGTGAACCAGGGGTGAACCACGGGTGAACCAGGGGTGGAATAAATGGTTGGACTTGAAAGATGAATGACTGCAGCAGATATGAAATTCATGCGAAATACACAGGGTGTCATCAAATGGAACAGACAGCGAAATGACCACCTGTACTTGAAAAACAAGTTCGCCCCAATAGTAGAAGTGATCGGGATGAATACATTCAGATGGTATGGTCATGTGATGAGAAGATTAAGTATGAAGATGACAGGAAAGCGACAGAGAGGAAGGCCCAAGTTAATGTAGATCAACAACACCAGCAGCAGCCACCTGGAGGGAAAGAACATCAGCCTCAAAGAAAGGAACGGCACAAGAACCGAATGGAGGAAGTTTTTTCTTATCACACTGACAGGAGTTCTAGTGTCACTTGAATTCCTAACTGGAGAATAGTGAGCAGTGGTTGGCTTGTCCCCGTGCTGTGTCGACATGTTGCTAGCAGTGTCACTCAATCATGTAAAGGGACATGATTGACAGCTATCTGACAGGTACCGGCTACACACAGGTGACACATTACATTGGCAACGGCGTCCATGCATACAAGCCACCTGGGACTTGTTGGTTATCGGTAACAACACTGATCGCCCGGATTTGTTCTCGCTAGTACACGTGACGCAGGCACATTATGTTGGGTGGACGTTGCCATGGATACGAACCCCCGATTAGCCTCGAATGTGAATAAGTCGTATTTTGATGTGATACGGCTCTGGTAATACTTCGGCGTAGTCGTTAGTTACGCCGGTTTGTCTGTTGGACTTGGTAAACTGACTCCAGGAGAACTCGGCGAATACTGCACCGACGGCTAATTTCACTTTGCTCTACTTCGCCGACCAAGCGGAAAGATATATCTTTAAAGGTATTGAGCATCGCTTACAAGAACAATTCTATCAAAAAGATTATACCAACAGTTCCATTTCGTTTGCACAAAACACAACATTTGCATTGTAGACGTATCACACTAAAACTTTTCTAAAACAAGAAAAATAAAAATTAAAAATTAAATGTACACCGAAGTAAATAAAGTTTGGATAACGATTACTACCAGGCTATGAAAAGGAAACACGACAACATCTGACTATATAGTGTTGCGTTAATTGTTGACAAGGACATGGAAAAAGCCATGCAAACTCCTATAAAAATCATAATAGTATTTCCATTTTTATATGGTGCCAGGCAAGCGATTGGCTTGGGCAAGAACAGTCATTCCACTTGCTATGAAAGAAACATAACTTAGATGTAAGAGGCAATAATTCAATTGCATATCAAAACAATCGTATTAGGATGTGAATATGAAATGCTGTATTTCGTGAACATTACCAAAGCGTTTGGCGGGAGCACGACATAAAAGTAACTCAATTTCTCTCCCACACACAAAAAACATGTCAATATTTACATATGGTGTTTAGCGGCAAGCGTTTGCCATGG
Source organism: Lamellibrachia satsuma (assembly GCA_033239005.1). Taxonomy (NCBI): domain Eukaryota; kingdom Metazoa; phylum Annelida; class Polychaeta; order Sabellida; family Siboglinidae; genus Lamellibrachia; species Lamellibrachia satsuma. The sequence goes on along the minus strand of BSQZ01000017.1, from coordinate 163,797 downwards.
GAATGTCTCGTACACAAGCCATCCATCATGGCGGCGTCATTTCTAAATAAAGGTTTCTGCTGTTGTTATATACACTTGTTGAAACATCCTTTATTATTCATGTAATTTGCGTGGGCTCCCAGCCCGCAGGAATGTCTAAACAAGGTCCGCTAATAACAACCTGGCTAGACGTTTGTTGCCAACATGACATAACGACGCCACACTCGAAATGATTTGACAATATTTGAGTGTGCAGTCGACCAGAAGCGAGGATAGCACTGGCACGACATCACAGTTGTGGCAGACATACAGACAGACGAGAGATTATGTGACTACATCACTTTGGAAAATACACCGGAGATATTTTGTATAGTCGATCGTCGAGATGACAGTAGGGAACTCGAGCTTTATATAAATGTTCAAGAAAGACAACATTTCATAAAGCCTTGTTTAACCTTCCTGTCCGTCTTGCACCTTCCTTCTAATTTCTAGTGTCTAGTTGTTTCCAGCATCCGGCAACGTTCCATTAACTGACTAGTCTGTGTGTTGTGGTTACAGGGGCGGATCTAGGCTTATTGGCGGAGGGGGGGGTCTCAGTCAGTCGTAGTCATGTCATTCTACTTACGAACCAGGGGGGGGGGCGACACATGTGTCGTTCTACTTACATGAGGGTTAATATTAGCCGGCTGCTAATACTCCAGTCTTTACGTTGACACTAGTTCCGATGTAGGCCTATATAGGGGCGACCGGGACTAGTCCGTCCCCACGGACACTCTAATAGATCTGGAGACTGTATTTGTAGAGCTAGAGGATCAGTTTCGGCCTTAAATTTAACGAAACTATCTACATTTGTGCTATCAACAAATGCCAAAACTGTTACAAGCCAATATCCAAATCTGAATCTTAGTAGACCTACCCAAGCATGGGCAGACTTGTCTCATGTCGGGACAAGTCCGCCCAGGGGCCTGGGCAAGTTCGCCCCACACGAATTTTAAGGAGCAAATACACAAGAACAGTGCAGTTTTGTATTATTTTTATGTCAAAAAACGTCATGTTTGTGACACATATTTGTTAGAAACTTCGTCATCACAAATTCTGTGGTATCTATAAAATAAACCAGGCAAACAGAAAACAACATTTGGCATTGCATCGGCCAGAAAATGGTGAAATAAAATCTGGTTTCGTCACTTTTTACTAGAAAATAACACCAAACTGGACAATTGGAAGTCTTTATTAGATTACATGTTAATGTGTTCATGTTCATAAGTGATCCTGAACATTTTACATCAGATATCCTACGGGCGAACTTGCCCCGTAGCACTTAGGCGGACGTGCCCCAACACAGAGACATATTTGGTGGGCGGCAACTAAATACCACTGACATTGGATAGAGCAACAACGCAAGATTCAAACAATATCTCTGATATAAGGGCCTTACTGAGCACTCTGAATGTCTGACCAATGCCACTTATAAGTACTGAAATTTAAAATACTTTCTGTCACCAAAATAAGTTTTCTAGTTCATAACTTTCCAGCCAGCAACTGGTGGACGTCAGTTTCCCTCTGCATCAGTGTTCGAAATGAGGGGGGTCGGGGGGTCCCGCCATAAGGCAAGAGGAGCCTCCCATAAGAAAGAAAAATGTAAGCTTGGGGGGTCCTACATTTCATCATAGTACCGATGTAATTACCCTTCCGCTGTTGCACCTGTTGCTGCGTGTGAGGCTACTCTGGTTCGTCTGTACTAGAGCTCGAGGGTTCTCGCAGCACTCGACGGTTTTCGCAGAATTCGATCGATCTTGCAGCAAGAACTCGACAGCTTTCGCAGAATTCGAAGGTTTTTGCAAGACTCGATATCATCATATTGGTAGTTTAGCTGATTCATTTAGGTCATTATATTGTAATTCAGTTAATCTCTGTTAAAAACATCTTAAATCATTCTACTCATATCATTGATGAGTGTGTGTTCTGTGGTTAAGGGCGCCACCTGTTAGGTGTAATGCCACCAATGAATATCTAGTTGAGGCCCATTTTACCTTGGCATTTTACTTCTCAGAATTACAGATCACTGTGTTTGCTAGCACATTACTCCAGTAACAATGGTTTAGACCACAGTTTACACTTTAGTCATTTAGCAGGCGCTCTTATTCAGAGCGACTTACAACAAGTGCCGTCAATCTTAGTTGGTAAAATAACTACAGGTCGTTATGAGAGGAAGCAAGTTTTTTTCTTCACAAAAATAGGCGCTAATAGCCATTACAGTGCCTGAAAAGATTTTTTTAAGGACCCCCAAGAGTCAGTGGTCATTACGACCACTGCTCTCTATGTAGTTTGATGGTCATGTGACTTAAACGTGTGACCGAAATTACTAAATTCTGCAAAGGCAAGGAATAAAAGCCTGTTGGCGGACTTGCCCCGGGGCGGACTAGTCCCGGTCTCCCCTTCATGTTCCTTTACTGTAATATTTGCCACGGACACGGGGGTCTAAGACCCCCCCTTCATGGCCTATGGGGGTCTTGAGACCCATAAGACATCCCTGGATCCGCTGCTGCTGGTTACTACAATTGCATGGTGTTTCGGGTTTTCATTCAACTAGCCAGTCTTTTTCAGAACTTTATCGCCAAGCGGACCTTTATACGCTGGCATTGAGGGTGATCACTTCCAGGGTGCATGTCGTCCACACTGGTTCTTTTACGTACACAATTAAATGAGACATGATATCATTTTAAGCACATATTATTATCTAAAAGGAAGCACTCGACACAACTCGACACGCCCTTGACCGCCTGTCTATGTAGTACATTGTCCCCACTACCGAGAGAAACTGGCGCGTAGCTGTACAGTAGTAGTGACGCGTGAGGGCCATTGAAAATACTAGCGAAAATACCAATCCTCCTAACGGGATGACTTGGTAGTTCGAAAATGTTTACCAAATGTCTGGATACACAAGACTATCACAGAAATATCCATTTATGCCTTGGTACTTGGTGTTGCCAGTCAATATCATGACGGCTTCTTGGAATGTAACTCTCGAAATTGCTTCGTAGACCTAATACTGACAGTTATAGTAACAAGATTTAACAAGATTTAACAAGATTTGCCCTCCAAACCAAAGGCCCAGATGGCAAGTGGACAAGGAAGCCATTGGCTTATCGAGAGTCCAACAATGTTCACCTACTTATAACCCGCCCTCCTGATATATGTGTCAACCTTGTTTTTAAACATATTCACGCTGCTAGCAGTTACACAATTTGTAGACAATTTGTTCCATTCATTTATTGTCCTCTGTGAGAAAGAGTGCTTCCTGATGTCCAATCTACATTGATCCTTTACTAATTTTACCTCATGTCCTCTAGTTCTGCTATCCTTATTGAGTGAGAAAAACATATTTCTATCAATATTTTCATACCCATTCAATATCTTAAAAACTTCAATCTGATCTCCTCTTAACCTCCTTGTCTCTAGAGTTGTTAAACCACATTCTTTCAGGCGTTCTTCATAACTAAGGTCTCTAAGTTCTGGAATCATTTTAGTTGCTCTCCTTTGTATGCGTTCAAGCGTATCTATATCCTTCTTACGATATGGTCTCCATGCTTGTATACAGTATTCTAAATGAGGTCTAACTATTGCTTTATAAAGAGGTATAATTAACTTTTTCCCTTGTATGTTATGCTTCTTCTAATCAATCCAAGAATTTGATTACCCTTTGAAGCTGCAATACCACACTGCTCTGAAACTTTCATATCAGCGCTTTTTGTAACTCCTAAGTCCTTTTCTTTTACAGTAGTACCCAGAACAGTATCTCCCATTTTATAGTTTACATTCAAGTTCCCATGTCCTGTATGTAGGCATTTACATTTCCCAAAATTGAATAGCATCTGCCATTTCTCAGACCATTTCACTAATCCGTCTAGATCGTTTTGTAAATGTTGTTTATCACCATCAGTATTAACCTTTCTAAACAGTTTTGTGTCATCCGCAAATTTCAGTACGTTACTTGTTATACTGTCGTCCAAGTCATTGATATAAATTAAGAATAATATAGGTCCTAATACTGATCCCCACTCAAAACCGATTTCCAATTTGAAACTTCTCCATCTACTACAACTCGTTGTCTTCTGTCAGTCAGCCATTGTTCTATCCAGTCAGTTATGCTATCCCCGATACCATGGGCTTTTAATTTAAGTAGCAATCTTTGATGTGGCACTTTGTCAAAAGCTTTTTGAAAATCTAAGTAGATAATATCTACTGGCGATCCCACGTCTATCCACTTAGTGATTTCTTCCAAAAAACATAACATATTTGTTAAGCATGACCTCGCTTTAAGGAATCCATGATGAGATGAATTTAATAATTTATGCTTAACGAGGAAGTCCACCATATGGTCTTTAATTAACCTTTCTAATAATTTACAAATCACTGACGTAAAACTCACTGGTCTGTAATTCTCTGGCTTATTTCTCGAACCCTTTTTAAATAATGGTATGATGTTTGCTTCTTTCCATTCAAACGGAACAACTCCCTCTTTTAATGACAAGTTGAATACTCTTGCAAGTGGTATACTGATTTGATCTACTGTTTCCATTAGTAATTTTGGAGGAATCCCATCCACTCCCGGTGATTTGTTATCCTTCATTGTCTTTATTTTCTTAGCTACCAATTCTGGAGTTACAACTAACGGTCCTAAATATTCAGATTTAGCCCCCTGAAATTTAGCATCAGCAACTGGTAATGAACTAATATCTTCTTTGGTAAACACTGAACTGAAGTAACCATTTAGGTCTTCCGCCATTAAAAACCCCTGTGATATTATATTTCCAGCACTGTCTTCTAGAGGTCCAACCTTGTCTTGTACGTTTTGTTTACTCCTGACATATGCATAAAAACTCTTGCTGTCATTTTTTATGTTACATGCCAGTTTTTGCTCATAGCTTCTTTTAGATTGTCTGATTTCAGTTGTAGCTGCATTAAGTGCCTCTTTGTATTTTGCATAGTCTTCTTCCTTTCTGGTACGCCTATAAACCCTCCACATAGTTTGTTTTAGCATTATTTTTCTAATAGCCTCTTTTGACAAGTGTTTCTTTTTACACCGTTTTCCTTGTTTTCGGAAGGGAACAAATTTATCGATGATACTCTCAATTTCATATTTTAGAATATTCCAACATTGAATTGCGGTCTTATTCATCAGCATGTTATTCCAATCTAGCTGTGCTAAATATTTTCTCATATCTTTGTAGTTACCTTTGTGGAAGTTTCTCTTGTACGTTTTCTTATTTTTACTTTCTGATTTTACATTGATGTCAAAATGTATTTGATTATGGTCACTATTACCCAATGGTTCAAATATTTTTACATTGTCCACTAATTCTTTTTGTGATGACAAAACTACATCTAATACATTTTCTCCCCTGGTTGGTTCTAGTACGTGCTGAGTAAGAAAGCTATCCTGGATTAAACATAGAAATTGTTGATCCTCAATCCCTGTGCTCTCTAGAGAATTCCATTGTATGTGTCCATGGTTAAAATCTCCCATTATGATACATTCCCCTTTACTAACTTCCTTTATAGCGTTTTTTATTTTTGTGTTGTCCTCTTCGTTTATGTTTGGACTTCGGTAAACTAATCCAATAGTTAATTTTGAATTTCCTGAAACAATTTTGCACCAAACAGCTTCATCGCAATCTGCTTCCCTTTCTAGTTTTATTTCATAAGCCTGAATAGATTCTTTAACATATAAAATAACTCCCCTGCCCCTTCTTCCTATTCGATCTTTCCTAAACATTACGTATCCTGTCAGTCCTAATTCAGCATCTGTTATATCTATGTTGGCCCATGATTCAGTTATACCAATTATGTGAGGGTCAATATCTTCTACCATAATGTTTAATTCGTTTTTCTTATTTACTATGCTCCTTGCATTTAAACATACGCATCTATAACCTTTTTCAGAGATGTTTTTCGGATGATTTGATATTGATTTATCTGTGCTAGTGGCCTCTTGTTCTGCTTGAGACACCTCTAGGTAAACCCCCTGCACTTCTAGTTTAAAGAATGTTTACTTCCAAAAATATTTGTCATTGTACCCAAGTCGCTATCTACTGCTGCTGAAAGTTTGTCCGCGAATACTGCCGCCCCCTTTCCACTTAAATGAAGCCCATCCTTCATGTACATATCTGCCCTCCCAAAACTTCCCCATAAATCCACAAATCCAACTTCCTCTTCCCTACACAGCCTCTGGACTAATATGTTAATTGCCATCCCCCGACAATTTCGATATTTGTGACCCCTCCTGCCCATTACAGGTAAAATCTCTGACAGTATTACCTGCTCAACCCGCGTCTGTTTTAGTGTTCTGACCAACTGCCTATATTTCCTAACTATGGCAGTTGTACCCTCCCTCTCTACGTTATTTGTCCCTACGTGTACTAAAACAGATCCACCCTTACCCGAGCCTACGATGTTTTTTACCCTCTCAGTTATCGCCTCTATTTTGGCTCCAGGCAAGCAGACCACCACATCATCTCCCTTGTTTAAGACTCTGTCGGTCTTCCTAACTATCGAATCCCCCACAAACACCCTCGCTCTCTTCCTCACCCCCTCTATCACTGCTGCAGAATAACTCTTCCTTTCGATCCCCTCCATCACATTCTGTCCTGTCCCCTTCCCTCCTGTCTCCCCCACTTCCCACTCCTTTGCTCTTGTCTCTCCCACTCCCCTCCCTTCACTCCGGTTGTTTTCCCTTCTGTCTCCCCCACTCCCTTCTCCTTCCCTCCTGTCTCCGCTACTCCCCTCTCCTTCACTCCAGTTGTTTTCCCTCCCGTCTCCCCCACTCCCTTCTCCTTCCCTCCTGTCTCCGCTACTCCCCTCTCCTTCACTCCGGTTGTCTTCCCTCCCGTCTCCCCCACTCCCTTCTCCTTCCCTCCTGTCTCCCCTACTCCCCTCTCCTTCACTCTGGTTGTCTTCCCTCCCGTTCCTTTCCTTCCCGTCTCCTTACGTCCTGTCTCCCTATGACCTGTCACCTTCCCTCCTCTCAGCTTCCTCCCAGGCTGAGGTGAGCTCTCCCTAGCATCTCTCGTGTCTTTCCCCACTTTATCGTCTACAGTTCCCCCACCGGAACTACTGGCACAACTCCCCTGTTCCCTTCCCACCATTGCCACAATGAGCAGCCTCAGCTCTTCCAACTCCACCTCTACTTCCTTCATCCTTGCGCATCCCCTACACTCAAAACTAAAACTATCTGCCTGTACCTCAGCCCAGGACTTCTCGCACCCAGACTTGACGAAATCCACCCAGTTACTGCAACTGCCACAAATTAAGTGCCTTGTTGCCTTTAACTGCCTTTTGCACGGCGCCATCATACAATTTAGTTTTAATTAGTTTGCTAACGCCTACCAACGCCTTGCCCTTGCATTACGGAAGTTCGGACAATCGCAGAAAAGACGCATGACGTTGTGAACAATTGCACGTAATTGTTGGCATAGCGTTGCGGACAGTTGTACTATTATTCGGTTAAGGTTAATTCGATTGCTCACAGAAAAGGTAATCGCCGGGTGAATTTCGAAAAACTAAAAAATTGGGAACCCGACTGTGGGGTCGTACATGAACCCCTGAAAGCTTGGAGCCCGAGATGCAAAGCGTTTAGGATGAATAGCATATCACACGCACGTACGCACGCACGCACACACACACCCACAAACACACACACACACACGCACACACACACACACACACACACACACACACACACACACACACACACACACACACACACACACACACACACACACACACACACACACACACACACACACACACACACACACACACACACGTTGAATTATAGTAAGGTATCCTGTTGAAGACACGCTGACAACCAATGTCTTACTTACCTGAATGACTGTATCAGAATGAAAGTGGAGGATCCCCAAATGAGAAAAAGATGGTGTGGACAAGTGGCCTTGTAGAACGGGGGGTTCTACTGACCTCCCCGACCCCCATAGTTCAGCACAATGTACATGCTGTAAAACCCTCGGTACAACAGACACCGCGGGGATTGGCCATTTTAGTCAAGATGGAAATATATATATATATATATATATATATATATATATATATATATACTCGTGTGAATAACTGTCAATTACATCAAAGTCCTCGTTGTAGGCAAAACAATTCGATCAATCCCAATCGAAGAATCCCACTGTAAGCAGACACAAGGGCACGACTGTTCAACAGTGGCGTATTTGTGGGGGGGGGCATTGGACCATGACCCCAATCACTTGGGCGAATAAGCCTGCCCCGGCCTTTTGGCCTCCTCTTTTGGGGGGATCCTAGATACGCCGCTGCAGTTCAACACACATCAAAAATTAGCCCACTTCAGTGAGCGCGATGGAACAAAATCGAGAGCGTCGGATGTAATTGAAGGAACTCCCAGTTGTCTCGATAAAAGACGTATTTCGTCGCGGTCTTAATGACGGCGGCTGTGTTCCGTTAGAAATTCAATTCTCATGCGAGGTTTTCCATCAACACGACCTTGAGGTCTGATTTTGATCGAGTGCAGCTCGGTAAGAAACTAACGCTCGCGTTAGTGCACAGGTTAGTTGTAATGTACGTAAGAGACACTAAAAGCCTTTGGTCCCTTCTACCTGGTGTCTATGCCAGGGGACGTAAAAGATCCCACGCTGGGAAATGGGACTCTAGAGAAGGATACTCTGAAATAAACCCGAGCATTTAATCATCATATGAAGAAATGTCTCTAATGCAAAGAAAAATACGTAGAAGGATCCCCGGTAATTAGATTACGACGACATTTGTTAAATAAAGATGTTGAGCAAATCGGAACGAGCTAGTCACGAGCGTTTCAAGCAGCCCTTTATTGGCCACGTACACAACTATGAAAGCGAGTTTCATTTATCTCAATAATGTAAGCTTCTTATATTTTAATGCGATTAAGTAAAAGGACAATTTCGCCATTGCCATTGGGAAATACGTTCTGTATGGCTGCCTCACACGGATGGTTGTGATGGCGTGTCTCTGTATCCCTGTCCTTCGATTCCTTTGGGTGACTAATGACGAACACCCGAAGTCAAAAGAAATTAATTCCAAGACGTCAGTCGGCAAGTGAGTAAATATCTTTAATGGAATTAACGTGTTATTGCACAAGTGAGTAAGTCTTCCTGTTGCGGCGATTGACAAAAACTGAACGCCGCCTTCGTCGAGTTCGCCTTTTATCCACGCCAATGCGAAAATCCTATTCCCCGATGCCGATGCAATATTTTATTTGCACTCTCCGGGAATTATTGTACGTTTTATTTCATTTGACTTGACATTTCCAGTTAATACTTTCTACTTTGTCTCGACGTTTGTTCCATTTCGCAATTTTGTTCTATGAGTGTGCGTGAAACTATGACGTGGATGTTTTATGTAATAAGGATCGTTAGATAGTGTATTTTAATAAACCTAAATGTACGAAGAAGTTCTGAACGGAATGAAGTTCACTGCGTAACATAAATGTCCTTAAACTCAACCGTTGTGGGGGTAAACTGGATGGATACAATAAAGTATTCGTGGGAGCGCGACAATACAATCACCGTTCCCTAGTTGTCCAGCTACTGACATAGACAATGACTCGCTCGTACAACAACCTCCCGTTGACTAATTGCGCGTGATGTTGCATCCGTTAAACAATCATTTATCAGTTCTTCGCCAACACACCGTAACAGTGTGTTGGCGAAGCCCGTTTCCGTCCTCTGAGTCAAGGATATGTCGTGTGCAAATTCAATATAGGCTGCTACCGACCGGGTCTGACAAGACACGTGGGCCCACCAAACGATGCATGAAGTGGTGAGACGATAATGGACCGGGATAAGGTAACGCCTTCTTCCTTCCTCTAAGCCAAAGATGCCGGAGACATCTACCGCAGAGATATGTCGAGTCCGGTGGGTCAGACAAACTGTGCAGGCAGTGGTGAGACGATATTGGACCGGGATAAGCGAGTCACCTCAAAGAAGTCATCTCCAGTGTCGTGGAGGCGCAGCAGCAACAAACTCAATCGCATCTTCACAGTGCGATGTCGACAACAGTTCTACAAATGGGTTCCTACCATCTGTTCGTTCGTTCGTTCGTTCGTTCGTTCGTTCGTTCGTTCGTTCGTTCGTTCGTTCGCTGGACATTTGACAAACATCAACCAGCTTTCTGATGCGGTATTCGATTAAATATTAAATCTGGACATACATTTATAATCGTTGCTAAAAAACCAAAGCCATACGAAACAAACGATTAAGATGACAATTCTGCAGCTACGTGTCTTGTTCGGTTTTCCGTCCATGTGTGATGCTGCATAGCAGTTCGTCCAACGAACATGCGACGAAATATGCCATGAACGCGTGGGCCACCCTGTCTCTGTGCATGTTGTGGATAGAAGAAAACGCTCATGAATCGGACGCCTAGCGAGACATTCTGCTCTTCCAAGAACAACCATTGCAGTCTGACATGACAGTCACAGGCGTATCGAGAGGCTACCGTTTTTCATCAGTGGCCGGCCAGTGGCAGATGCAGATCCATGTTGATTTTGATTTAGCTTGAAGAAATGATTACTGTGGACTATGAAGGAAGTAGATATGAATGGGTTGTTGAGTTCGTAGGTAAAATCGGATGGATACAATTCGTGAGAGGGCGACGATACATTGACCGTTCCCTAATTGTCCAGCTGCCAACAGTGACGTTGACTCGCTCGTACGATAGCGTGTCGTCGGCTAATTTTGCGTCAGGTCGTTTCCGTTAGGCAATCATTTATCAGTTCCTCGGCCGACGCGCCGTAGCGGTGTGTCGCCATCGCGTTCTGGTTTTGGTGACATCGAAATCTCACAGATTCACGACGTCGCAACCACGTTATTGTTACGCTTAAGACGATGTGAATATTATCTTGCATTCTGGAGAGTTCATAACCAAAAAGTGACCGCCTGGTTACGTCGCAGATACGTCACGTGTTTAATGGGGTAGGAGCAGCAGATTTACACATATTGCTTAAGTAGTTTTCAGGTCCATTCTGAACGTCCATATCCCGGTGCTATCTACAGCCCTCCATACTATCCTAAGCGGGATATAACTATTGTTTTTCAAAGACTTATAAGGATCTCTTTTTTATCTTGCGTTTTGTATGTCTCCGATATCGTTCAATACTTTATTTCCCTTTGAATCCTCTATCACACAAATCATCACACCAGCGTAGGTCCTATGTATATATAATGTAAGATACACACACAGGCTGAGTTACTACTTAATAAAAGTGGGTGTAACTTGCAAAGTATCTGTAGGATGTGTTTCCTGCGGACGAGACATACAGTAGTAACCAATGTCTCTAAGACTTGTATATGTCAGAACACCTAAATAATGATTATCTTAGGTATTATGATATACACGAGTGACAGAAACATCAGTTGTTGCTTGCTTGGAGCGTACGTGGTCATTGTTCCTGTAGTGTAAATTGATACGATGTCCAACTTTCAAGCTGTAGAATTTGAACCACAAGCCTTCGAGCTGCAGAATATCGCCAGATGGCGTGACATGCAAGAGTGAATCTCTACGACGATTGTGACGTACGCGCATCAATGATGACGATTTCGTAATACAGCATAATTGTCCTTGTCAAAACAACTTAATTTTAGCTTCATTTCACATAAAATCTTTGCTGGTTTTGCATTAATGCACTCGTTGCACTGATATCTTTGTCTGCACAAATCTTCTATTTTGTTTTAATAGTTTCTATTTTATTCACCTGATGTCACGTGAAACTACTGACATTCAACCAATTTATATTCGAAAATGTAATACCTCCCCGTTAGGCCATCAAGCAAACACAGAACAAATAAAACCAATGACGCGACAGTGGACGTTTTATAACGTTAGCATCCTTACTGTTACCTTGACTGACCTTTCTTATTCATTTGGTAGAGCAGCTTGCACCTGGTCCTATTAAGCTAATCGACAAAGACAGGACTGCGCATTTCCCTGTTAAATAATGCCCGCGGAATAGACTATGAATCATTTAGCGTACGGCAACTAAATACGTTGGCATAGATTAACGTCTCAGTTCGTTTTTCATATATTACTCAGGACTTTTGTGAATGGTTCAGTTCGCCGGTTTTGTGGTTCTTCTTAATTAAACAAATCACTGACGCCATTTATTGCTAAGAACAGGAGACGCTTAAGTTCAAAACCTACTGCTACATTGGTGCATTAACCTATAGGGAACGTATATAGTAATAGGTCATAAATAGTCACTACTGCTACCGACGTGAGGAGTATGGTACAATTCGTGCGTCGACCGTCGTGTCCCTGAGGTCCCGTCGATCACGGGAGACGCAACGCGAAGCGACGTTAGAAGCCGCTGCGAATCAACGCCAGTAGCCAATCCTCGGGCCGCCGCATGATGATAGTTAACGGTGGCGCGTCTAATGGGTTTCTGTGCGAACAATTTCCAATAAATCGTCACTGTTTGGTTGCATCTCGCTAACTTCGCACGGCAGGGTTCGTCGCAGCCTCTACTGACGGCTTGGTCAGTGTTGGTTCATACATTTTTAAATCGCAATGCCATTAGGAAGTAGTCTGATCAGATCTAACAGGACTGTATTCAAAACGAGGTGGGCAGCAGCGCTTTAATGATGTACGTGCATGCATGCTTTAATGATGTACGTTGAAAACAGCGACAATTCGTTGATCTCCTCTTGTTTTTGTTATATATATATATATATATACACGCACACACACACACACACACACACACACACACACACACACACACACACACACACACACACACACACACACACACACACACACACACACACACACACACACACACACACACACACACACACACACACACACACACACACACACACACACACACACACACACACACACACACACACACACACACACACACGCACACGTGTGTGTGTGTGGGGGGTGCGGTAATGTAGCGAAGCTTTGACAATTTCGTTCATCCCACATTGCCACAATTCACTCAGCTGTATACATGAGTACCTGGCTACACACAGAGATGGCTATCGGAACGAATAGTCTTTCTTTTGAGAAACGTGTGTGGCAGGGATGTATATTTATCACGGAAGAAGAGATGCCTGAGAGATATGTGCGTATTACATGAGGATATATATATATATATATATATATATATATATATATATATTATTTTCTCTCCATCCATGTAAAAATATATATATATATATATATATATATATATATATATATATATATATATATATATATATATATATATATATATATATATATATATATATATATATATATATATATATATATATATATATATATATATATATATATATATATATATATATCTATATATATCGTCTGAATGTTCGTTGTCTACCCGTTCCAAGCCAGTTGATTTTGCGTATAGCTTTCGAACAAGCCATGGACATTAGCCGTAGCTCATATGTAATGGCCTTAACTTGCACACGTCCAAACTGTTCTTCGTCTATTTCGTCTCTTGTAGAACACGACACTCTTATGTTGATGATATCCAGCAGCATCTTGTATGTGTGGCTTGCCGGACTCAAAGTCCTGCGTTTTGAACAATATGTTGTATCAGCTAGGTTGGGCATTGCAATAATCTCTGATACTGCCCAGTCTTTTGGTCACGCTCCTGTTCTCCATATGTAGACAATGATTCCCTGCAAACACTGAACTACGGGTGTTTCATCCTGCTTTGAGAGCGTGTAGTGGTATTTTGTCTAGAACCACTGCTTTGTTAATTTTGGGTCGTCTCACTGCTTGTTCTATTTCTGTTTTTATCACTCTTGGTTCCACATTGTTGCCAGTTATTCCACATTCTGTTAGACAAGACGTTCTTATTTGAGTATTTCAGCTTTGATACCGAGTCATGATTTCAACCTGTTCATCCCAGTAAGGACTTTAACATCTTGAAAGTCCTTCTTGCTGTTATGCTTTGGGGTGTATCTTCTGCTTCGAATGTTGTTTCTTTCATCGCCTTGATCGTTACTCTTTTACGGGCTTATCGTACAGCATAGCATATGTCTAAGCAATCTGCTACGTGTTCATTTCTTTTAGCATTCTTTCTCATTACCTATGGTGAGACTATCATCATTAATCCAGGTTTTGCTAGCTTTTCTGTTAATATGGCACATACCTTCTATGGTAGTGTTGATAGCATTTGAGAAAAATTACCCACAATGTCATTCAATGTGCTGAGAACATCATTATGTATTTTGCTGTCTTTAATGCTGTCTTTAAATGTTGTCCACACAAGCGGGCGAATGGAGCCAATATCCGCAGAGCCGTTAAGAGTCGTGCATTATTTTCTGCCTCGTAAACACACCATACTGCAATAAATTTTTTTTTTAAATGTTGGCCAGGTTGTCTTCCATTTAATCTAAGAGCATGTTCCGCCTATTGTTCAATTAATATTTTCCAAATTTGTCACATGCTCTGTGACCTTAGCGTTAGGGACTAGACTCGCCCTTCCGACCGTTATTCGCAGTATTATAAATCTCCACATAAACTGCTATGACGCCATCGTCATCAGCCTCACAAGTTGGAAGACAATTCTGCACTAAACAGATTGGCGTAGGTTTAGCATCAACTCTCATCATGATTACACAATCACTTACTGGTACACCACGTGCTATATACTGAACTATATTTGCCGATGTTCTCGCATTCCATGTATTTATGTTGAGATATCACTGGCGTACGGTATCAAAGTCACGCGTCTTGTTAGAGTATCGGCATGCCTCGTCCCTGTTGTCAATTGAGCATCCAGCTCTTAGCTGCTCTTAGGCGCCATGCAGTTCTGGTGGCATCCATCTAGTAACTCGTCGTGTGGGTGTCTTGCAAAAAGGATATATGCTGACAGTATGTGGTCATTACACACCAGATAGTGTCTAAAGTGCTACCATCAGCCCGGAGTGGTTGTTTACTAACGAGGAGTTCATCCGCCCTTTGACATGTGTTTATTTAGACCTGCTGGGGTCACAGCCCCTCCTCACCAAGAAGGCTTTTTTGGGAAGCCGATTGAGTCACTGATAACCTGACCATGATCCAGGTAGTACTGAGTTACACGATGCTAGTATTTGGAAAATATGTTTTCATGACTTGACTTTATAAAACATGCTATTTTTAAATGTGATTTTTTGTGTGCATAGGCAGTAGCGCAGACTTATCAAATGTTCGGATTTATTACAACATTGTCCAACATTGTGAATTGTTTCAGTTATAGTTTTATATGTTTACAATGTTTTATTTTGGTTGTGGGGCAAACGCCTCTGATCTCGATAGCAGCTAATGTTCCGCAAACGTAGTGTCACGTTTTGATCTTTGCGAATCTAACACACACAACATATATACCGCTGTTCAGCTGATAAAGAATGCCGTGAACCCGTTTATAACAGTCAGAGATCATTGCAATATTATCAATCAATGTAACCATGTTACGGGTGTTCATCACCATAACGTCATTGGTGGAAAGTACGGCTGATTTACCAGTGCAATTTACCGAGTGTAGCATCTACTAAATCCACGACGCCGGAGTACCTAATCAGTCATCTAAGTGATGCTCGCACGTTTGGTCAACGACCGAAACGTTGGTGAGTTGCTCAGCAGGGCAGGTGTGATCCCTCGGGCAACAGGTGCGTTAGTTGTTCTAATGCGACTGCCGTGCGGCCGCGTGATCTACGTTCAACGAATGCTTGAACGCCAGGTCAACGTGAACACGCAAAGAGACGCCATGTTACACTGGACACACCACTGGGTTGTATTCTGTGAACTTAGTGGATGGTGCACATCGTGAACTCGCTGTAGTCCACAACATTCACGTTCCAGTATTCAACAATGGTCTACTCGTCTCGACGCCACGTTCAACGAGAATCCACTCGTCTCGATGTCATTACGTTCAACGAGAGTCCACTCGTCTCGATACCATTACGTTCAACTAGATTTCACTCGTCTCGATACCATTACGTTCAACTAGAGTCCACTCGTCTCGATACCATTACGTTCAACTAGAGTCCACTCGTCTCGATACCATTACGTTCAACTAGAGTCCACTCGTCTCGATACCATTACGTTCAACTAGATTTCACTCGTCTCGATACCATTACGTTCAACTAGAGTCCACTCGTCTCGATACCATTACGTTGAACGAGTCCACTCGTCTCGATACCATTACATTCAACGAGAGTCCACTCGTCTCGATACCATTACGTTCAACTAGAGTCCACTCGTCTCGATACCATTACGTTCAACTAGATTTCACTCGTCTCGATACCATTACGTTCAACGAGAGTCCACTCGTCTCGATACCATTACGTTCAACAAGAGTCCACTCGTCTCGGTGCCTTGCTGTTTTCTGTCATGAAACGTCGTTGTTGTTTTGTGATTATTTATAACTAACAAACTATGATTGGTGTATATCATACCATGTCACTAGAATACAAAGAGCAGTGCCCATATCAACGAATACTACCTATCAAACGTAGCCTCACTGGTGCGGTTATACAAATGTGGCTGTGGTGTTTTTTTATGTTATTCAAAAATATTCCCTTTTAGCACAGTATTGTCCTTTTGAGTTCAAACTTCACTTCAAACTTCTCCAAGTTAACCACAGAATGATGCTAGGTGCAAACTTGACTATTCTACCTGGTCTCAATCTTCTTTTCGTGTCCCTCATACAAGGTGTTGCCACTGTCGCTCCCAGTAGCGCTTGCAACACACGAATTCTAGAATAGTAGACGTTCCTGCAGTGGGTCAACACGTCGGTGCTGCCCTCTGGCGACGAAACAAACCACAATATCGGATCGTCAATGGAGTGTGTGACTTCTTCACGTGCCTGGGAAGCATGGTTAATAAGAGTGGAGGTGCAGAAAAAACAAGGATACAAAAAACCAGAGTTGAATTCCTCATATTGAGAAAAATTTTGAAGGCAAAATAAATTAAGCTTAACACCAAACTGAGGATATTTAACTCAAATGTCAAGTCAGTGTTACTCTACGGCTCGGAGACATGGCGAATTACACAGAGAACACTAAAAAGAATACATACCTTCATCAACAAATGCCTGCGCAGAATCTTAGACCTAAAATTGTCAGACAAGGTATCCAACACTACGCTGTGGGAAAGGACCAAACAACTGCCAGTACAAAACGCAATAAAGAAGAGAAAGTGGATGTAGACAGGACACACACTGAGGAAACCAGCAACAAACATCACACGACAAGCACTTACGTGGGACCCACGAGGGAAGAGAAAAAGAGGAAGGCCGAAAAACACCCGGCAGAGAGACATTGAAAACGAAAGAAAGAAGATGGGATACACCGGGAAAGAAAGAGAGAAGAGACAGACAAAAGTGGAGGACCATGGTCGATGGCCTATGCTCCCAACAAGAAAACAGGCCAAAGTAAGTATATTGTGTGCGTGCGCGAGAGTGCATGCGCGTAACTGTGCGTGTCTGTGTGTCCAATTATTTACAAGGTAGGCACCGTTCGTATTTCTCCTGTGTGTGTGCGTGCATGCGTGTGTGTGTTGGATGCCTAATCCCTATCCAGTGACCACGGACAACGTGTCAGCAGCTATCAGCCAAAGGCAATCGCATTCGGTAACGTCGATAGCTTTGTGGAATCGTTCGGGGCGCCCGGTGCAGCAATCAGCAATGATTGTGCTTTGCTGCTTCGACCAGCAATCACTAGCGACTACTGACGCACTTTCGTGATGACTTCACACGTAGAAGTAACCGCAGAAACATAACGGAACACGTTAAATGACCTTGGACGAGATCAGGGGCATCATGTAGTTGACCGATGTCTATTTTCTTTATATGCACCTAGTATTTCATATATGCTATATTACTGGCCGCGTGGTATGTATGGGCAATCGGGTATTCTACAATAAGGCGCAGCTGTACAGGGTCGACCTTGGACAAGATCCAGACCAGATACTCAAGGTTTTCTTGGGCGTAAACTCACTCCGTTTTATGGAGCACACACGGATATGTATGTTCGTTGTGTAGGACTCAACAGCTTATGTTGTTAATAACTCGTCAATGGATGCATATTTCATTGACACCAACACACACACATTCGCACAAACACACACACATTAGCAAACACATACAAATATTCGCGGACACACGCACGCACACACACGCACGCACGCACACACACGCACGCACGCACGCACGCACACACACACGCACGCACGCACGCACACACTCACACACACGAACACGCACATGCACACACACACACACATTCGCACGCACAAACGCATTTGCACACTCGCGCACACATTCGTACACACACACACACACACGCGCACACACATTCGCACACCACACACACACGCACGCACGCACACACACACACACGCACGCACGCACACACACTAACACGCACACACACGCACACACACGCACACGCACTGGCACACGCGATACATGTTCGGATCG
The DNA here is from genome assembly GCA_033239005.1 of Lamellibrachia satsuma. NCBI lineage: Eukaryota > Metazoa > Annelida > Polychaeta > Sabellida > Siboglinidae > Lamellibrachia > Lamellibrachia satsuma. The sequence continues at coordinate 145,316 of BSQZ01000017.1, read as the reverse complement.
ATGACGGCAACGTTTAACCGGACGTGAGCTACACTCGACTGCCCCCAGGTGTACAACTGTCCGCAACAGACATCGCCGACCATCAAACAGACGTAAGTCGCCGGTGTGCTTTAATCACCGAATGATCGATGGTAGTGTCGATGTACCTCGTGCAACCCAGATGGGTTGGCCGCAGCAGTAACGAGCCCATTTCATATCTTATGCTAACTTGGGGGGGTCAGTATTCCGAGGTCCACTCGCCTCTTTCTGTTCCTTCGCCTTCTTGGACCATTGGTCTCTGATCTACCGATTGGCGATGTATTGGAAAAATACAAAGGTAGTTACTTACAGTTACTTTATCTGTCCGAGAAATATGGGAAGAGCATAACAACAACAAAGAAAGCCTGGCATAACAACAATAAAGAACGCCTGGCATAACAACAACAAAGAACACCTGGCATAACAACAACAAAGAACGCCTGGCATAACAACAACAAAGAAAGCCTGGCATAACAACAACAAAGAAAGCCTGGCATAACAACAACAAAGAAAGCCTGGCATAACAACAACAAAGAACGCCTGGCATAACAACAACAAAGAAAGCCTGGCATAACAACAACAAAGAAAGCCTGGCATAACAACAACAAAGAAAGCCTGGCATAACAACAACAAAGAACGCCTGGCATAACAACAACAAAGAAAGCCTGGCATAACAACAACAAAGAAAGCCTGGCATAGCAACAACAAAGAAAGCCTGGCATAACAACAACAAAGATAGCCTGGCATAACAACAACAAAGAACGCCTGGCATAACAACAACAAAGAAAGCCTGGCATAACAACAAAGAAAGCCTGGCATAACAACAACAAAGAACGCCTGGCATAACAACAACAAAGAAAGCCTGGCATAACAACAACAAAGAAAGCCTGGCATAGCAACAACAAAGAAAGCCTGGCATAACAACAACAAAGATAGCCTGGCATAACAACAACAAAGAACGCCTGGCATAACAACAACAAAGAAAGCCTGGCATAACAACAACAAAGAAAGCCTGGCATAACAACAACAAAGAACGCCTGGCATAACAACAACAAAGAACGCCTGGCATAACAACAACAAAGAAAGCCTGGCATAGCAACAACAAAGAAAGCCTGGCATAACAACAACAAAGAAAGCCTGGCATAACAACAACAAAGAACGCCTGGCATAACAACAAAGAAAGCCTGGCATAACAACAACAAAGAAAGCCTGGCATAACAACAACAAAGAAAGCCTGGCATAACAACAACAAAGAAAGCCTGGCATAACAACAACAAAGAAAGCCTGGCATAACAACAACAAAGAACGCCTGGCATAATAACAAAAACTGAACAAAGCAATCAATGTTCATTTCATGTTTATTCACTTCAACTTGTCTTCCAGTCGTTCGTACTCATTTTAATGCTTACAATACACAACAGTTTTCGACGAAAAACGTATTTAACGCATCCCACTAGCTGCGTTCAACACCCAAATTGATGAAAGCACTCGGCTGTTGCGTATGCAGTTATTCTTCATTTAATAAAAATAACGGGGTGCATCCAGCGATTCATTGGCGCGAAGTGTGCTGATTGAAGACAGCTGCTCTTAACACGTAAAAGCGCAAATACTTTGTGCATGATTCTCCACACGTTATGAATAAGGAGCGCGGTTCATTTACCCAAATGTATCAAACGTGTCTCCATTCTTGCTCAACCAAAACGACACACATCATGTTATAACGAATGTGAAACGTTTAACCAACGTTTTTTAGCAAAATATCAATAGTCCTTCCGCTAGTAACAACTGTGATATTTAGAACAATTTCTGACAATCTTTCTGACAATGGTGTGTTGCAACTTCAGCTTCCGTCATAAACTTGCGTCACAGCGTCACCGACTAATGCGCGATCACCAGAGCCCTGCGTCCCGTAGCACCTTGCAGCCGGCCTGATTGCGCCGCATGTAATCCTCCGCCTTCCTGTAGCGATACGAACGCAGCTTGTGGTAGAACGGCAACTTCTTCGGCTTCTTGTACTCGACCTTGCCGCCGAAGTAGAGCCGGTCGTAATCCATCTCGAGGTCCTCCGCCTCGTCGATGAGCTGCTCGTCGCGGACGATGCCGTCGGCCGGCGAGGCGACCACCACCGGCAGGTCGGCTCGCAGCTCGGACGTCTCGACGACGTGCAGGCCCATTCGGTCGGCGAGATCCTGGTGCGTCTCCTGCAACGGCAGCGACAGTAATTAAAATTCGATTTGTTTTCGCTCATCTCATTTCAAATTCATTTTGTAAAAAATCAAACCTGCCTAGTATCCACTGCGACATGCTTGCTCGCCCGTGCAGACAAACTATTGCATTATTTTAGGTTTGGCCTAACATCAATGGAATGGAATACTGACGAATTTCGCGATTGGTGCAATTATATACCTCTACAGATGTGTTTCACTGTTTGTGCTGCTGACTTTCCTTGCTCTCTGGAAAGACACGTCGCCAACAGGTTGACTGGGTTGAAGGCTAAAGGTCGGCTCCGTCCTGACTTTGCTAGTTACCATATCTAATTACTAAAGTTAATTCTTTCATTGATTTTAACAAAAGTTTGCAATTTTTTTTATAAAATCGACTGTGGATATTACTGCTATTCACGCACTACATATTTTGACATCAACGAACCGGATTGACGTTGGGCTAAATCAATTGAGGATGGAGTTTTAACAAGAACAAGAATTAGCAAGATTGTCACCAAAAGCAGTAAGCTCCAGATGGCAAGTGGCCAAGGAAGCCATTGGCTTATCAAGATTCCAAATTTTTTTTGTATTTATGTGTAGCCCGCCATTATCAGATACCTGTCCATTTTATTGTTAAACATGTTCATACCTGAGAGAATACCATAGCTATAATAATTCCCAACACAGCGTAGTTCAATATTATATTCATAATCATATCCGTTTCCACTATGTTGACGTCCTAGTTGCCCTGTAGAACGGGGCGTAATGGCACGTTGTATCGGAAATAAAATCTGTCATTCGAAATTAACTATTGACAGAACAGTGATATATGCAGACGACCTTTTTTCGGACCAAGTGTGATTTCGGTATGTGGCTAGGGAATATGCTTTGGGGATGCAACACAGGACTATTGTAACAGACCGCAAACGCAAATGCAGTCGCCTAAGTCACAACCACTGCACAATGGTTATTCTGACGCAGCAGCCGTCTCATTTATCGTTTGGCACGCGTTCCTATGGCTGAGCGAACTGGACCATTGATGAATGATAGACATCGCCTCAGGACTAACGTGTGAATTCAATTTCCTTTTGGCAATACATTTGACAGCACTCCCAAAGAATTATCCAATTAGTTAATACGCAATGCAGCAAAATGGTATGGTGTTCTCTGCCTTGCCAAGTCTACCTTGCCCAGGCTGCAGACTCACCTGATGGATAAGTGCATTGAAGAAACCCTTTGTGACAGCCTTAACATTCTTTGAGCTTCCCTCGACCTTTGCATGCAAGTCTTGGATGCCCATCATCTCACAGATAGTACGTATGGCACGATGGCATACCAAGCCGTAACCTGTGATTTGTAACATTTGTTTATAAAACAAAAAAACACAAACATCTCATTTTTATTAAAAGCGTTAGCTTTTGTTCAGCCAAACAACCCCATTGCACAACTTGATATATTATTTGTTAAAATAAAAAGTAGACATAAATTAGTTAAATTGTCCATGCGATATCCCCCAAAACCACCTGTCAGCATTTCCAAGATTATCTGGTTACTATGGTGTTAAAATGCGTGTTATTAAACTATGACATTTCACAACTAGCCTGTCCCTCTTAAGAATATATTTAACTAGAGCAGAATTTGCACAGGAAATTAACTCATCGACTAGACAATAATTTATTCTATAAACCATTTAAAAAGAACAAAGAGGGCTTACCAAAATGAAAAATGTTTTGTTCAGAAACTCACCTTTCTGTTTCTTATGAACAAATATACTTGTCTTGTGGTATTTTGTGTACATATTGTGGAACACTGAAATAAGACAATCAGAAACATTTTAATATTTATGAATTGCAATTCAGATTTCATTAAGTATTAAAACTGTTCTATGAAATCTATATTATTTATTTGTCATACTGTATATAGCAAAACATCATAGCAAAATTTTTTTTACTACAAAATTAGATATTGTGTGTTTCCCAGAAAAGTCAAGTTGGCATTGCAATGAACGGGTCTGCCATGGGGCGAAGGGTAAAGCCCTCTGACCAGACTGAAGGACTGGATACAGTGATTTATATAAGAGTGTACCTTTATATCGAATGTTTCATGACTGCCAACCCAAATTAAGAGGTTAACTGAGATGCTACTTCTGATTATCCACGCCTTTGGTTCACCGCAAATTTGATTATAATAGTTTCTTGTTAAACAGATATCTTATTACAGTGGTCTGTCACTTCACATTAGAGTACAATAACTCACACCAGTTCAAAAGTATTTAAAGGCAATACCTCACAGCACATTATCGCCTTATAATCATTTTTTCTGGAAAGTTAAAAAAAAACAGTGAGAGCATGTGACTGTTTACACATTCCAGGGCACAGGGGTTCAGCAATAAGGTCAAGTGCTGTGTCATGCCGTCAAGCAGGGCAGACTGCAGATCACCAAACCAATAGATCAAGTCACACGAAACAGACTGGAGATTACTAAACCAACAGTTCAAGTCACATGGAACAGACTGCAGATTACCAGAACAACAGGTCAAGTCACATGGAACAGACTGCAGATTACCAAACCAATAGATCAAGTCACACAGACAGACTGCAGATTACCAAACCAACAGATCAAGTCACACAGGACAGCCTGCAGCTGGCGAAAAATCTGTTGTCAGAGTTGACCACCTGTCCAGACTGTTCATGACCAAGAGCATAAGAAACTAAGAGACGTAAGAGGCAGCACTGTCTCAGCGTCATCATATCGTACCCGTGTGACTCTGGAACCTCGGAATGAACATAAGATTCTGCGCAGCCCGATTCTTTGCCTGCAAAATTATGACAAATAACTGTCACATAATGGAATGTATGCATAAGACCTTGTATTTTTCTCATTATTCAACAACAATACACAATCTGGTGGCAACTGGGTAATTTACAGAGTAGAACAGTTAGAAAATAGCTAAAACCCTGAAGCAAAGTGATTTTTAAAGCTAAATATAACAGACATTGCACCAGTCTTAACCTTCCTTTCACCACTTTATCATTACAGACTGGCATCAGGTCAGACAAGCGACCTTCAGCTCATACCCACTAGCTATTCCCCATCCACAACGTAATAAAATTATTATTGCTCATGACAGAATCAGTGATTAGAACATCAGTGCCTTTTCATGCAGTGTAAAAGTGAACAGTAAAGAAAAATAACAACTTCTAATATGTACTAAGACTAGTAGTCACATTTTGGAGTGCGACATTTTAACACACAATTTCAACAGAATGTGGTACATTCAGTGAAACAAATTTCCTAACTTTATTTAAAAATTCACAATTGAAACCATTGTTAGGTTACTGCATGCATTCAGTATTCATCATTTATTTCATTTTTGCACCGATAAAGAGTATTTGTATTGATTACGCTAGCTTTTAAATAGTATAAAATTAACAAATATAAAACAACAAAATAGATACACATTAGATCTCTTGAATACTATTCAAGCAAATGAGTTACCACTCTGATGGCGGCACGCCCATTCTGTGACTTGCCAAGGCCATAACCTGCAAGAAACCAACAAGAATGTGTAAAGAGAGGACCTTCATAGCAAACGTATTATTTGATTTATTTAGTGTTAAAGGCACAACCAAATTGTATCAATGTATTGTATTCATGCATGCATTATTGTATTTCTTCTTCTTAGAGATGCTTAGAAATGCAATGAATGTTCTACCATAATTAGGGCATGGAAACAACTTAAAAAAATTGTGTAAGCTCCACATATAAAAATATCGTTTTAAATAAAACAACGTTTATCTGTTTTGATTGGTTCACTTACCAGCGAGTCCATTTTTGTTGCCAACGACAACGAATGCCGTGAAGCGCTGCTTCCGGCCAAGTGTTCCGGTCATATTTGTTACAAGACGGAACTGAAAACAAGAAGAAATTACTTTAATTATTAATTAATTACTTTAATGCCAATAAAGATAGACAAGTCTAACAAAAATATTTCACTTGTAGTCAGAAATTGTCATACGTGACATCAACAATGATAAATATCAAGTGTTTGTGTAGTGAATGCAACGAAGAGACGTGACCATGAAAACAGAGTATTACTTTGTTTAAAATATGATTAGCTGAACTGAAATGGTGTGTATTGACTTGATGGCTTCATTGAATTTTCAACAGTTTATCTCAGAAACAGCAGGTTTACAATACTGGGGAATAAAATTTGTACCAACCTCCAGAACCTTTGTGTCAAACCCTTCAAACTTGTCTGCAATACAAACATAATATTGAAACTAGATTTCATATTTAACAAGATTTAACAAGATTTGCCATCAAATTTGCAAATGACACAAAAGTGTTTAGAAATGTTAACACTAATGGTTATATACAACATTTACAAAATGATCTACACTCCAGGGTTAGTGTTGTCTAGATATGGGGTTTAACAAGATTTGCCATCTAAGCCAAAGGCCCAGATGGCAAGTGGACAAGGAAGCCACTGGCTTATCGAGAGTCCAACACTATTCATCTACGTGTAACCTGCCCTGCTGTTTTTAAACATATTCATGCTACTAGCAGTTACACAATCCGTAGACAATTTGTTCCATTTATTTATTGTCCTCTGTGAATACTTCCTGATATCCAATCTACACTGATCCTTTACTAATTTTACCTCATGTCCTCTACTTCTACTATCTTGCTTGAGTGAGAAAAACATATTTCTATCAGTATTTTCATACCCATTCAATATCTTAAAAACTTCAATCTGATCTCCTCTTAACCTCCTTGTCTCTAGAGTTGTTAAACCACATTCTTTCAGACGTTCTTCATAACTAAGGTCTCTCAGTCCTGGAATAATTTTAGTTGCTCTCCTCTGTATGAGTTCAAGCGTTCTATATCCTTCTTACGATATGGTCTCCACGCTTGTATACAGTATTCTAAACGAGGTCTAACTATTGCTTCATACAGAGGTATAATTGGCTGTTTTCGCTTTATGTTATGTTTCTCCTAATCAACCCAAGAATTTTATTACCCTTTGAAGCTGCAATACCACACTGTTCTGAAACTTTCATATCAGCACTTATTGGGGGGTTACCTAGATGTGTCTCAAGCAGAACAAGAGGCCACAGACAAACCAATACCAAATCGTCCGAAAAACATCTCCGAAACAGGTTATAGATGCGTATGTTTAAATGCAAGGAGCATAGTAAATAAGAAAAATTAATTAAACATTATGGTAGAAGATAATGACCCTCACATAATTGGTATAACTGAATCATGGGCCAACATAGACATAACAGATGCTGAATTAGGACTGACAGGATGCGTAATGTTTAGGAAAGATTGAATAGGAAGAAGGGGAGGGGGAGTTATTTTATATGTTAAAGAATCTATTCAGGCTTATGAAATAAAACTAGAAAGAGAAGCAGATTGCGTTGAAGTTGTTTGGTGCAAAATTGTTTCAGGAAATTCAAAAGTAACATTTGGATTAGTTTACTGAAGTCCAAACATAAACAAAGAGGACAACACACAAATAAAAAATGCCATAAAGGAAGTTAGTAAAGGGGAATGTATCATAATGGGATATTTTAACCATGGACACATACAATGGAGATCTCTAGAGAGCACAGGGATTGAGGACCAACAATTTCTATTTTTAATCCAGGAAAGCTTTCTTACTCAGCACGTGCTAGAACCAACCAGGGGAGAAAATGTATTAGATATAGTTTTGTCTTCACAAAAAGAATTAGTGGACAATGTAAAAATACTTGAACCATTGGGTAACAGTGACCATAATCAAATACATTTTGACATCAATGTAAAATCAGAAAGTAAAAACAAGAAAACGTACAAGAGAAACTTCCACAAAGGTAACTACAAAGATATGAGAAAATACTTAGCAAAGCTAGATTGGAATAACATGCTGATGAATAAGACCGCAATTGAATTTTGGAATATTCTAAAATATGAAATTGAGAGTATCATCGATAAATTTGTTCCCTTCCAAAAACAAGGAAAACGGTGTAGAAAGAAACACTTGTCAAAAGAGGCTATTAGAAAAATAGTGTTAAAACAAACTATGTGGAGGGTTTATAGGCGTACCAGAAAGGAAGAAGACTATGCAAATTACAAAGAGGCACTTAATGCAGCTACAACTTAAATCAGACAATATAAAAGAAGCTATGAGCAATGAGCAAAAACTAGCATGTAACATAAAAACTGACAGCAACAGTTTTTATGCATATGTCAGGAGTAAACAAAACGTACAAGACAAGGTTGGACCTCTAGAAAACAGTGCTGGAAATATAATATCACAGGGGTTTTTAATGGCGGAAGACCTAAATGGTTACTTCAGTTCATTGTTTACCAAAGAAGATATTAGTTCATTACCAGTTGCTGATGCTAAATTTCAGGGGGCTAAATCTGACTATTTAGGTCCGTTAGTTGTAACTCCAGAATTGGTAGCTAAGAAAATAAAGGAAATGAAGGATAACAAATCACCGGGAGTGGATGGGATTCCTCCAAAATTACTAATGGAAACAGTAGAACAAATCAGTATACCACTTGCAAGAGTATTTAACTTGTCATTAAAAGAGGGAGTTGTTCCATTTGAATGGAAAGGAGCAAACATCATACCATTATTTAAAAAGGGTTCGAGAAATAAGTCAGAGAATTACAGACCAGTGAGTTTAACGTCAGTGATTTGTAAATTATTAGAAAGGTTAATTAAAGACCATATGGTGGACTTCCTCATTAAGCATAAATTATTAAATTCATCTCAACATGGATTCCTTAAAGCGAGGTCATGCTTAACAAATATGTTATGTTTTTTGGAAGAAATCACTAAGTGGATAGACGTGGGATCGCCAGTAGATATTATCTACTTAGATTTTCAGAAAGCTTTTGACTAAGTGTCACATCAAAGATTACTACTTAAATTAAAAGCCCATGGTATCAGGGATAGCATAATTGACTGGATAGAACAATGGCTGACTGACAGAAGACAACGAGTTGTAGTAGATGGAGAAGTTTCAAATTGGAAATCAGTTTTAGTGGGGTACCTCAAGGATCAGTATTAGGACCTATATTATTCTTAATATATATCAATGCCTTGGACGACAGTATAACAAGTAACGTACTGAAATTTGCAGATGACACAAAACTGTTTGGAAAGGTTAATACTGATGGTGATAAACAACATTTACAAAACGATCTAGACAGATTAGTGAAATGGTCTGAGAAATGGCAGATGTTGTTCAATTTTGGGAAATGTAAATGCCTACATACAGGACATGGGAACTTGAATGTAAACTATAAAATGGGAGATGCTGTTCTGGGTACTACTGTGCACTTTGTCAAAAGCTTTCTGAAAATCTAAATAGATAATATTTACTGGCTATCCCTCGTCTATCCACGGAGTGATTTCTTCCAAAAAACAACAGATTGTTAAGCATTTTTTATCATACACGTGACATCGAGCATTGCAACAAAACGTTTGAACGCTGTTATTATTATTATGGTATTGCAGCAAAGTTGGAAGTTTTGTTTTCCTATTATCACATGATAAAACACTTTAACAGAAATTTAGCACAGCAGGGCTGGACTTTCTAGACTTTCTATAATCACAACCACATGTGAAAGTTCCTACAGTATCGCCACATAAACGACGCTGAATATGCATTAGATATGACATATTTTGGTTGTTAGTTTTTGAGATTCATGAAAAACTGGCATTTATACACAGAAAGAATTAACTAACAAAAATGTCACTTTCCTTCTTAACAGCTAGCATTTTATTGAGTCTAATATCCCGCGTAACTATATTTATTGGCCAACATTTATTTGATAGCAATTGTTGGAATCTTGATGTAGAAATCAATTTGAATAGCCATAACTTTAATCTGTTTTTTTTACTATACGCACACACGTTCCACCTGAATGTCTTATACCATGCCATATTTGCCTAATGGCTTTGAAAATGTAATATGCAAGGCCACAAGAAACCTTCATAGCAAAACTACAATCACTAACTAATTCAGCCACACTCTCTAAACACTACTCACAATCTCCGACGGCATCTGGTGGTCCCATACTCTGTCCAGGGAACCGTGAGCCGGACCACCCGCGAAGCAGGGGCGGGTTCGCCTTGTAGCTGATCCGACTCATCTCGTCCCTAATCCGTACGAGCTCGGCGTCACGGTCGGGGTTCGGAGGCAGCTGCTTGAGTTGGATGACCTGACGCCCCTTCAGGACGGGGGTATTCAGACCAGGCCACAGGATGTTTGCTTTGCCTGGATGACAAAATAAACATTGTTGCCAAATGCCTGACTTATTTGCTTGCTCGCTGACAATCTAGACCAGCAAAAGTTATGCTAAATGTTTACACAATGAAACATGTTAACACATGAGAAAATTTAGCAGTTCAGTAAGATAGATAAATATGACTAAATATTAAAACAGTTGATCTATTAAATTTAGTGTTTTTAATAAGACACATAAGTATGATGACACACAGAAATACTTCATCTATCAAATGTGATATTTCTAATAAGAAAACAAGTACTGTACAGTTCCCAATAGATGCGCAGTGCGTGAGTGCAAAGGCTTTGGTACGCATCTATTAGTTTCTCATAACTTAAGTGGCACAAGCTGTCAGGAATGGGTGGGCACAAAAACTTCATGCATGTCACATACGCACATCAGGCAACACTTAGCAAAGATGCAGTTTCAGCGCATCTACCAAACCAATCGACACTCGATTGACACACAACAAGAACGCACAAGACAGACACAGAGTCTGAAATAGGACGTCCGTTCATGGTTTTTGTAATTGCGGACAAACAACGTAGGCTGGCCACCACTTGATTCTTTGAGCAGCGTTAAAAAGACAATTACGCCAGCAAGAGTACATCATTTGACATTGCAGGATGTCCTCTGTTTGTATTGAATAGGTGCTGAAAATTTAAACTTGCATGCTTCTATTAGGTAGTGGACTTGTATTGGGAACTATACGATATGACGACAAAAATAGTTCAAGCTAAACAAAAGTCATGATTTTGGGGCTATGCACCTAAGAGATAATAAAAACTTTGTGCTCTAAAATCAAGGATATCACTCAGAATGTGTTCTAAAAGTTGGAGATTCCGGTGATTTCTCCGACTGGCCGAGGTTGACATGTTAACCAGTGCAACTGATAGGTGCATGAGCAGTTCTATGAAATCAGGGTAACCTAGGCTACAAGTGACGTATTAAGGGAAGCTGGCATACACAGAACCAATGCAAAGTCTCAAACAAACATGTAATTTTGCGAGAAAGAAGACCAGTTTAGTAAAAAAAGGCCAAAATATGTTACATAAGTTGAGCTGGTATGCAAATGGTATGGCTATATCCTATTGGCAATATATTTTCATTTGGCAAGCGAATATTACCAGAATATCGCACTTGTGACAAAGTGTAATCTAACAGTATGGCATGGCCCATGAAATTAAGATGTTGGGTGTTCAACAAGGTTTTCCTAGTAAACCACTGGTGTAATATTCTTAACCGTAGTTACAAATGATTGTTTTAGTAACTCTTATAGGTGCTTAGACTGAAAAACATGACTTTTGTTTGAAATAGACGATCAATCCAATTTAGCATTTTTTCATAAGAAACTAATAACAAATACGATGACAAAATAAATAAACACTCACTAACAGTCGATCTATAAAATTTTGTATTTCCAATAAGAAGCTAGAGTATGACAACTACGAAAACACAAAAAAATCGCCAGTCTATGAAATGACGCACCTGTGCCAATCATTTGTCCCCTGTTGAGGTCAGTGATCTTCTTGCGACCGACTCGCTTCCCTCGTCCACGTTTGCGTCCAGCATTACTGACCGCGACCACACCTTCCCAAAGCTGGTCAGCTCCAACTGTGGCAAAATACATTTGCTACAATCAGTGGAATACATAATTATATTCAGTAGCAGCAGCTCGAGTGAATACAGTTGAGCAATCACGGTCCAAATACCAAATGTATTATTGGCTAAACTGAAACGAGATATATTTATTCCAGCTGACAGAATTTGTGAGTCAGTGTTAAAATTGATTATGTATTTGTTTTGGGAAGTGAAATGATTTACTCTGTTTTGCTCTTAGCCGTGTCCGAATTCTGTTTGTATCAGACATTCGTCAATGCTATTTTGGTGTAACTTTGTATTCAAATTCTACCCAGTAAATATTCATCATAATTTTAGGGATTAAAACTACAGATTAAAACAAATGTTCAAGACTTTCAAATTCAAACTGATTACTTTCTTGCATATTCATGGTCATTTAAATACAAAATTAGAAAGTGTGTAAAGTATGTAACAAGATGATCTTCTAAAATTCATGGTCATTTAAATACCAAATTAGAAAGTGTGTAAAGCATGTAACAAAATTATCTTCTAAAATCAGACATGTATCACATTATCATGGGAAACTGCTAAAATGTAAGTTTGACTGAATATATAAATCACATCAAACAAACCCTTTGTGAAGTAAGTTGTATCCCTCATAATGGTGGTGATTACGGACGGCGGTTGTAACATCTGTACACTTGACTGCCGCGACATTGTGTGCATCCTCAAACAAAGACGGTACTGGAGCTGCTGATTGACTAACGAACACTGGTGGCGGGTCTGCTGCCATTCTGAAAACAATACAAATTCAAATCTTATATATATATAATATATATATATATATATATATACATATATAGCATGGTATCCAGTCCTTCGGCCTGCTCAAAGTGCTTTAAATACACTTCACACCCCTGGCACCTGTTCAATGCAACGCCATCTACTTCTCCAGAGAGCATTCAGCCATGCTACAATTATTACATGAAGACTATTCATTCACATATCCACCTCTGCCTGTTACAGCTGAGTGAACTGTGGCAATATAGGTGAACAAAATCGTCATATCTAAGAACGACAGCAAGAGAATTTGAACCCAAATATCCCTAAAATGAATCCTAACCTCTAACATGTTGTACACTTGAGGGGTTTCATTCAGTATGATAATTTATAGTCAACTGATCTTTATTTTAAAATGTCACACTTTGCATCACATTTTGTAGCCCGGATGGCTAGTATAGGCCTGAAAACACTTCCTATTTTAAAAAAAATTATAGAACCACCCCAGCAAGCACTCCCACTTTGCATGTAGGGAGAAACATTGTCATTGAGTGGTTCGTACCAGTACCAACTGGGAAATATATTGCAATAGTCTTCAGTGTAAGTGTCTAGCCAACTCCTTAAAGTTTCACTTGCATACACTGCTAAGATCTAAGCCCAGTTCAAGGTTCTACGACATCCATGACGGGGATTCTCCAGGACCAGTAAATCGTGACTTTGTCTTTGCCCTGGACCTGGTCTTGAAGCAATGAAAGGTTTCCAGTGAATTACACTTTCGACATACTACTTTGTATTTAGCACTAATTATATGACAACTAATGATAACATGGAAACAGCGAGGTTGTTGATACTGTGCAGCTTGGAAAATAACGACTGATTACGACAGCCCTTAAATAGTCATGCGTTTGTTTGTAAATATTACGGGCACGAGAAGCACACGAAATGTCAAAATCCTATTTTATCGCTCAGACAAATCCGACCTACATCCTAAATATGCTACCTGTAACATGAAGGAACGCGAAATTCAAACATAAATTTATTATAAAGTGAAAATATTGCTTATTTTTGCATATGTATTTTACATACACACCTGCTGAACATGATGTTATGATTCGGGGACTTTTCGTTAAAATCAAAACACCTGCTCGCCAGGCAGCGGCCATGTTTGCTTTTCAATGCAACAGTTCCGATGATTGGGTTTCCGAACCACCTTCGTTTATTTAGTCCAATCAAATAAACTGTAACAGATGCTATCAACGACCAGCGTGACGGGCGTGTATAGCACGCAAAGGTCGGTCGTGTCTCATTAGACGCCGTTAGGCGAACATCTGCTAGCAAATTCACAGACGCACACACACTATGCCGTTTTGTGATATATAACAAATCGTTATGTCGCATTTCAAAAAGTATGGGGCTCCTCTTCTCGTAAGTATAAAGAACGTTGTGCAGGGCCCGTGAGCCGTGAGTATGTAGGAGCTTGTCGAGTTCTGACGTCTGTTCACTGACACTGTCACTGACACTTATGACAGAATCACTGATTCAATCAGAGAGTCGGTCTTAGTCTTATGGCTAGTGCTGTATATGAGGGCGACTATAATTATGAGACTGGGCTGTGCTTAGTGCCATAGTGACGTATTGACTCTATTGAGGGGTGGGCATTGGGCCATGAAACCCTGGTCTTAGTCTTAGACTTAGCCTTAGGCTTAGGCAATGAAATAAGCCTTTTTTCGCGAGTAACTTGTTTGCGCTAATAGTACTGGCAATAATCCACGGGCACGGTAACATTGCCATTGCAAACTAAGTCTAAGCTTACCCCTCTTTTTCCCACTCTCTTTCCGAGATCCTAAACACGCCACTGACACTGGCTGAGGATGGACAGTGGCCGGTTCTGCTGGTCTTGAAATCATGGGCATGGCGTTCATATTAATCGAAACTTAATTAACTTCACCACTGGCATTGCCATTGGCATTGTCAGCACTGAAATTATTCCATTCTCATACAGTTCTCACACATGTGGGAATCTGCATGGTAACTGCATGGTTCACCTTTTAGCTGGACTTTTCCCTAGGCATAGATGCTAGTATAGTGCCTTTATAAATATGGCTTTATTAACATAATTTAATGACATGTATTAGCGACCAATGGGTGTCCATGATTAAAATAGTTATAGATAACATCAGCATACTCAGCAACATTTGTCATGCATGCACACAATAAATTTTCGTCACTTGGTCAATAACTGGCGACAGGCTGGTTGAAGCACATAGACAGGGTTCAAAGTGGTCACAGCATAGATAATTCCATTATAAATTCAACTCTTATCTTTGATAATTGCATCAAATTCTGTCATTAGTAAGTACACAAATAACAGTTTCTTATGGCAACAGGTTCTTCTTGTGGCGGGATCATATGGTCTACAACAGTTCACGCAACTGAGATACACCTACCAGAAAAGTAAAACTGTAAGTATGCATGTTTGCCTCAGACTGACTAATGTGTGAACAGAGCCGGTAAGTAATGAAGTAGATCTACTTCATTACTTTACTTGAGTAGTTTTTTTTTTCTACTTGTAACAAAGCAGATTTTTATGGATCTACTTCTACTTGTAACAAAGTAATTATGTGTTACTTTTGTAAATGTAACGAAGTACCGACCAGACCTGGGGCCAAGTACATTTTCATGAGTAAAGTACGAGTACATTGCTCAGAGCTGAGTGCGATTACATTTCCACGAGTATAAGTACGAGTACGAGTATCGGACATCTTGTATGATATTATAGTCAGGGTTGTTCGATTTAAATCATGATTTAAATCACTCCAAAAAAATCATTGATTTATTTTTTTATCGCTGATTTATATGAATTTAACACAAATAATTGTTTACAAGCATCAAGATCAACAAAAGTTTTGTATGTTTTTTAATACAAAAAGCACAAAGTGCGCACACTTGTGTAGCTGTATTGACACCAGATAGCCTGATAGTCAAATATTTTATGACATTGTGTATGTTTGAGCTATTCCCTTTCTAAATGCAGCGAAGCCACACAAACTTGTCTTGAGGAAGTATCTTTTCAAGTCACAAGTCCACTTAGAGCTACTTGTTACCAATTCAATATGTTGACTCAATTGTTTAATACTGTACCAGTTTGGAGTCTGGTTGGAGCCCGTACAGTACACAGAGCCCTGGACAGGTGCTAATCCACCATCTCAGCAAACAATAATTAGCACTGCTACAGCCACAGACACACAGCATGCTTTCCTTTCCATGACAGATTATGCAACTACGGGGGTGAGGCCTTGTTGACATTGTCTAATGTCTTTATACAGTGTATAAGCAAAAATCATGTACCCTCTGTTAAGACAAGTACCCAAATCGATTTGAATAGAACACGTTTGAAAGAGTTTATAAATATAAACATGTATATAAATGGTTATATACCAGATTTCAAATAAATAAAAAAATCCGATTAAAATATATAAAAAAATCTGATTTTTTTTAATCATGATTTTTTTCAACCCTGATTATAGTAACTCTATATAGTAATAATAACGTATTTTAAAAATAAACATTGTGAATTAATTTATATAATTTAGGAAGAGATTACTATACAATGTCAGTTGATCACACTTTTTTATGAGGATAACTGTAAAAAACCTCTTTGTTTGGGACCAAACTGGGGGTTGCATTCCATTCAAAGGTACAATTCGCATTAAAATGCAAATGTTCAGGGTATGCATTCAAATATGGGTTAAAATGTATTTAAATTTAAAATGCTTTTTCAAAATACATTTCATAGCACAACTTAACAAGAAAAAAGAAATGAAGAAATATAGCCATTAAATATATATGATATGTGAATCAATGAACTGTTAGGCATGTTGTGGCTGGCAGTGACCACATGTCCACAACTAATGTTTGCTGAGAGGGTGGATTAGCCCCTACAATTTGCTACCATACTTTTTGAAATTACTGTTGTTGTTGTTAATGATTTGATAATAAGAAATTAAATAATTTTCACAATATCATATTGAAAAAGTACTCGGATGTACTCGTAATGTACTCATAAAATCTGAGTACATTGAACATGAGTACGAGTACATGACCATAATTTCTACGAGTACATGTACTTCAAAGATGTACTCGAGTACTGAGTACTTCGACCCCAGGTCTGGTACCAACACCGGGCGTTTTTATTTTTTTTCACTGCATAATTATTCCGCTGCATACAGAAACGGCATACACGTAAATCCGTAATCTGTCTTCTGATTCGCTAATTAAAAATTTACCAAGGTGCAGAACCTATATAAATTGAGTGTAGCTGATAGTCGCCATTTCTCTTTTTTGACTTTCCGTTTGCGCGACCTGTTATCCAAAGCTCGTACCCTGTTTGTCAAACTGAACACTGCTCTGCCTGCCAGTGCAGCATGCGAGCATCTGTTTAGTGCAGCAGGCCTCATCTTTAAGCCATTGCGTGCATGCATTGGGGATGCAGAGTTTGAGCAGCAGTTGCTGCATTCTCTGAATAAAGCTGTCTTACCAGTGTGTGGAAGTGTGTGTTTAACTGCACGTGTTAAACTTAAAAAGTAAAGAGAAATTTTTACTTTCTACTTTTACTCAAGTAGATTTTTTTGGGATACTTTTACTTGAGTAGATTTTTCAGGATCTACTTTTACTCAAGTAGAGAAATGGTCTACTTGTTACAGCCGTGTGTGTGAATGCAAAGATTCAACTGATCACTGCGGTCACTAGGTGGTGGCCCTGCATATAATAAACTGACTTGGGAGATTGTTGTGAATTGTGATATGTCATTAATCACTTGCGCTTCCCTGTTCATGATTATGCTTAATGATTCTGTTTTGTTGCACCTCTGAATGAACTCAAGTTCCTTAGGATATAGAAAGAAAGGTTCAATTTAAAGGTCACCACATTGTTTGCAATACAATTTAACAAGATTACTATCTTAATAAAAATGGTCAGTATGGGCAAGGAAATTATTGGCTTATCAAGACACTTTTTAATCTGTATGAGCTCTCTGCATATGTCCACAATATTTTCAAATCTGGTTTTCCACTGCTAGCATTTATACATTTAACACCTAAAAGTTGCAGTCCACTCACAGAACCGGTCTCAGAACTTATGCTGTGGTAACGTAAACCGAGAAAATTACTCATTAAGACTTCAGTGAGATATTCACCAAAGAATGCTTTATTACTCTTCTAGCTGACAGAAGAAGAAGTTCAAAGCTTGGGCATAAAAAAGAAAGAAAATGTCTTGTCTTTGCAAGAAGAATTTGAGGTAAGGGTCTGACTGCGGTACACATCATACCACTGTGAACAGCAAATTTACACTATTGTGACATACTTTGACACAGCATTATGATGTACTTTAACACAGCATTATGATGTACTTTAACACAGCATTATGACATAAACCAACTTCTCCAGGTCAATGACATTAGTAAATATGGTAGAAAACAACCTCTGGAAATACAGATGCAAGCACGGATACGCACGTGCATGCACACATTAGGGTGTCGGCTTTAAAAGATTTTTGAGAGGATGCAATATTTTATATTATCAGTAACAATTATAATAGATCAACAATGTGCATAGCTGTTCAAAGGTTAGCATCAGAATTATACTGCCGACATTGAAACCATGTCAAAATTCAGTTGAAGTTATGCTGGTACTAATCAAGTTTGACACACCCAACAAATATTTATGAACCGAGAGTAGTTGTCATTGTGCACTTTTGCTTTGCCAGCGGATGCAGCAACAGATCGACATCAAGGACTGGCAGAACGTGCGCGGTCCACGACCATGGGAACCGCCAAGCTCTGATAACAACTGAAGTAATACTCTAGGAAACATTCTGTTCAAATACCCTAGGAGAACGCAGAAGACCAAACTCTGTAAATGAGAATGAACAAGTGCAACATATCATGTACGGAGTGATATTCACATGTGTTTTCAATGGTTGATTTACCAAAGTGCATTATGCAACTCAGAGATGATAGAAGCAGTGTGCATGGCCACAATGGATTTGCTGCATGTGGAATCTCTGATTCACATTCTCAGGTTAATGTGTACATATTTCAATAATAAAATATTAATAAAATGAGAATTATTTGAAGCGGGTTTCATATGCATGATTGTGTATAAATAATCAGTACGTGATGAATAATAAAAGAAAGGTAGGTGTATTTTTTTAACTTAGTGGTTGAAATTATAGCAATTGTTACTGCACAGCAACACTAGCGAAGTCAATATACAGAAAACAAAATGGCGAACAGAAAAGCTGCAAAGCTCAACTTTAATACAAAATGAATAAATAATATGGCCTTGAACACAACGTTGTATTTGTAGTTACATTCATTTATAAAATTCTTTTGATAAAATACTCGTCAAGATTTACAAAATGTATAATTGATAATAAACACTCCATACTATTGATGATCAACAATAACAAACAAAACTGTTTAGTCACCATACATCAATATCAGTATACACCAGCACACAGGTTGAGTTGTCAGATACGTTGGATGTTAAGATTTTGTTAAGTATCGTTAATTAGCAACAGCCTCTGGGACAAATCATTGAGATGGTTCAACTTTGACTAGCATAATCGACAGCATGTACAAAAAAATTAAAAGATGCATAATATGAATGTAAAGTTTGTCATATTAATGTTTTACGATATGCTTGCTGGGCTTGTTTCCATGAACATAACATGGAAGAATGCAAGATACAGTACATAGTGCAAATTCATCACACCACTCTATTCAACATTCCCAATAAATACCTCACGCCAACAAAACACACAGGACTAGATATAAAACAGACAGCATGCATGTAAGGACGGTTTTAACTGATCACGACAAATAAAAGCAACCTAGTCAATGACAATGCATCGTTTGTTAGTGCTTTGCTTTACTCGGATGATTTGCAAGATCCTGCTGTCGACGTTCAATGTCGGCCTCCAGTGCCTCTGGCATCTGCAGCAATCGAATTATCACGTCATCATCCCGTCTCTGGTACAACATTTCTCCCTCAAACGCCACAAGATTCTGCCTGCGAGCTCGCAGTAGCATCCCAACAAGCTTGCTGGAGATCTTCGTGTAAGCCTCAAACAGAAGACCAAATGGAACCCCCACAGAACCATCTGGCTGCTGCATCCCAAGTTCATAAATCGTCCGACATAACGCAACGACTTCGTTGCTGATGTGAATCCCTGCTTGCTTGCCACGAAATTCAGTCCTCGAGCCAGCCATGGGACGACCATAGTTAGGGTCATTCCCATGTACACTTTGCATATGAGAGAGGCCGTCCCAATCGGAGGAGAAGAGGGTTACCTCTTTCTGTGGGGCTTCCCTTTGTTCCCACATAGCAACCTGTCCTCTCATCCGTCTGTTGTGTAGAGTGCGTCTCTGTGCCATAGTTCCAGTCCCTGCAGTGAAGGAATTCTGTTACCTAGCCCTGCAACGAAGGAATATGAACATTAGACACTGTGTGTTGCAATTGGAAATTGCATGTTTGATACCTGCAATTCCAATGTGAATTTACCAGCCAATTAATTAATTTTTTTATGTAATATTTATTTGTACTTTGGATAATATCGCGAATTATTTGTATCATGAAGTATATCTGCCAACATAATGTTGACTACGATGAAAATGTGAAGTTTAATATTTTAGGGGCGCGGAATGTTTATTTTTGATCAATTATCGCTCAGTCCCACTCGATATTTGCACCGAAATTAATGTTGTCACATAGTTGCTTGAAGCAATAGCATACATGCACATCAACCAATATACCTTCTAAATATAACACCGCATTTTGTTAACTACGTTCGTGATTACCTGGCTGAGGGCGACTACTTTTTAAAACTACGAAAAGCAGCTGTCAAACTACGCAGCTGTCAAAATACCGGGGACAAATGTGGTGTCACCTGGCGACTAACAGTAGCTGTAGTAGCTGCGCCATCTAGCTCAACTTACGCGTATTATATTGTAAACGGACGCCAAAATACCTAGTTGCCTTGTGTAGAATACTGGCCATCATTCATAAAAGGGCACGGAGCACAGACAGTTTTCCCATAGCCGACCGTTCCTACATGGAGTGTTTATCCTACAATGTTTTAAAAAAGTTCACAGCACATAACAGACCCAATAAGACACATGGTGTGTGAAATTCGTAAAAATTACGTACCTCCTTTTCGCATAAATTGCATTTCTGTCATGAAATTCTCCGGTTTCGAAAATATGAGTACATTCTGCTTAATGGCAACTGTGTCCTTACGCAACAGGTGTACCAACTGACAAATGGCATCATTTCAAAGCTCAGATGCTAGTGTGCACAAAACATCACTTCCACTCATTCATTCACACAATTTGTGCTCTCACAAATACACCCAAACTGCACAATTCATGTTTTCCTAGGGACTCTTTATCGTTGTAATGGCGGATGCATTGTCAATGTGCTCCGTGCTATATGCACGCTGCAAACTATGCGACGGCAACGCCACCACTATAGAAGAATTGTTTTTATTTAACCCATCATACATTTCACACAATACATATATATATATATCCATGTTAAATTATAATTTTAAATAATACAGGTGTATATGGTTGTAAGTAAACATGGTATATAATAAAATTATTAAGGTAAACAAACAAATAGGGTCAGCAGACTCCTCTAAGACTTTGATATTCGCTGTCGAGGAGCCATCTTGCAAAATAAAATTAAACTAAATCAGTTGGTCAAAATGCTATAGCATGAGAGTGGTCACTATAGCTACCCCCGCGCTCTTTAAGTTGCCCATAAAATTCTCGCCAAGGGCAGCAACTGTTTTCTCCATTTCCCGCTTTTCTACAAACTCGCCGTTTTCATTCATTATGTTCTCCCATTGCTCGGCTGCCCCGTCCGCAAGGTCAGATGCCTAATCTGGAAAAAGGCGCCTGACGACGCGCACGCCATGCTCAACGAATGATACCATATTGCGTGACATCACCAACCCCTTCATGTCCTTCGTGTCATTCATGACGTCCTCCTGCTCAGGGTGTATGCGTTCGTGGGATGCTTGCACGACCTCCAGCCTGACTGCTCATGCATTACTGGTGGTTCGACTTTCGCTGTGTTATGTCCTCATTGATGCTATCGGTTGGAAAACTCTCTTTCTCCTTTCTTCTTCCCAGGAATGGTCCATCCCTCATCAGGCTCAACTTCTTGGCGGCAGCGCCAGTCACATTGAGAAGATCGCTGATGAACAAATCACTCCTTTGATGCCGCCCATCAGTGAGGTGATCCAGTTCTGTTGGTGGTTCCAGATTCTCAGAAACCCGTTGGCTTCAGCCTTCTCCTTTCTGTCGCTGGTACTTTCTGGTGCCTGCATATGTTCCCACACCTTGCATGCTGGTAAGTTATTCAGCACATCATCCACCAGCTGCAGCTTGTGCTGAGCAAACCTGACATCGTGGTGCCGGGGGAACTGTTTGATATTCCCGGCTTGCGCTGACAACATCTTCATCCTTCTCGGCGTCCGGAAGAATCGTACGAGCCCCAATAGATTAGACTTCCAGATGCCCAGCTCCGGTACGGTACTGACGACCGACTCAATGGCTAAGTCCGACCGGTGAGCAGCACACCAGAAAGTTGCCAGACCTCTCTGCACTTGGTCAGCAAGCAGACGCCATAGCCCACCTTATCTGCCAGTGTTTGCCGATTCGCCGTCAGTGGTGACACCGACGAGCTTCGTGTCTTTACCTCCGGTCAGATCCAAAGCTTTGTTCACCGCTTCCATTAGTCCAGGCGGCACCGTTCTTCTCTGGCGAATGCACGACAACGAACACACTCGTTACGCTACCACCACTGTTAGCCATCCGTCCACTTACAAACTTGTGGTCCAACATTTGCCTGTCACAGCTGCCATCTATCTGCACACTGAATACAGCGCATCGGTTGAACATTTCTCTTGTTTGTATATGACATCCAGCATCTGCTTGTAGTAGTTCGGATCCATGTAGTGTAGGTCGCTAGACGCGGGCGTGAATGGAACAAATTCCACATCTGCGCCATTTTCTCGCATAGCGGCCAAAAAGATGGTCCGACGCCAAACAAGCCAGAGATCGCATCGGCCACGATATGGAGGAGGCCGTTCCGATTAGACAGTCGTTGTATACGTCGACGGCCATTCGCAGAAGCATGGCAAAAACAGTCTTACTGTCAGCAGTGAATGCACGTAGCCATGGATGCGACGTTGTTCACTCTTCATAGGCTTCGTCCTTCTTCTTCTTGTTCGTTACTGCTATGTGCGGTTCAGAGGTCATATGGTCAATGACTCTTTACAGGCTAAGACTACAGTCCGCCCTGACGCCGCTTGCGATTGCTATAGTGCCATTTTTAGAACTTTTCTTTGCCATCTCATCATACTCCTGACATGTTGTGCATAGAATGTGAGCCATAGTTCGGCCAAAAAAATTCTTTACGAATCTCCGGGAATTTGTTGACAACATTTGCAATAGTTAACGGAATTCTTTTGTACGTCGGTGTGCGGGAACTTGACGGTATCTTGCCTGAATATGCGATGTCGGTTTTCGGTGATGAGCTTTGTCATTAGGAGTGTAGTCAGGTGTCATAAGTAAACACTCCTATGGCTATGCCAAAGGCTGGCAAAACACGTTTTTGAGTTCTTCGCATGAAGTGTTTGAATGAAGCCATTCCGTAATGCGTTACTGTTATTACTACGATGTATTAAATTCTTGACTTCCTGTCGTATGCATAACATAAACATAACATAACATAACATAAACACATCATAACTCGGCTACTACTGCCTTTCGAGTCGAAAGAAAACCTCACCACTCGAGACGCATCGAACATGAAAATAGTAACCTGGCATCTAGTTATGGAACAGGAAATATAACGCACTTTTTGAAAAAGTAAGCCGTATAAGTAAATTGATTTTTTTTTAGATATACTGCCCTTCTATTACTTTGGAACTTTCTTGATTATGCTACCAGTAAAAATTAAATAAAACACACTTACAAAAAAATACAAATTAAGGGGCTGGTTAGGGAGAAAGTGGGAACGCTTGGGGGGCCAGTTGGTTTGACTGAGGCGGGGGGGGGCAAATGAAAGGGCTGGGGGGCATTGCCCCCCACTTTGTATGTTAAAAACGCCACGAGTGTGGGTATCATAGTATCAAAGGAAATCAGTAAGGACGTAGTGAGAGTGAAGAGATGGCAAGGGAGAATCATTGTTGCATCGATGATGGTGAAAAAGCAACTTGTGCATTATGTCTGTGTACAGGCCTCAAACAGGAAGGGAGATGAAAAAGGCCTTCAGGGAAGAGCTGGAGAGAATGGTGGGATTGGTGGAAGCGCATGTGATGATGTGCATAGCTGGAGATTTTAATAGAGACGGGAGAAGAAGACTCATTTTGGGGGATTCGGATGGGGAACAAGGAATTGTGAGGGTCGAGAACTGGTAGAATTTGTCATGAGAAACAGGCTGGCCATGGCAGGAACATTCTTCAAGAAGCGGGAAAGCCACAGTTGTGGAGGGTGTTGTGGGACTGCAAGATCTTTGCTGGTGAGCATGTAGCCACACAGCAGTAGCCCGTGTTTTTTGTTGTGCACATGAAGAATAGGAGAGAGGATAAAGTAGTGGGACAAAAGACCATCAAATGGTGGAAATGCAATGGGGACACAGCCGTTGCATATAAAGAGAAGTTGACATTAGATTATGAGAAACTTGGAACATCAATAGGAACAGTGGAAGAAGAATGGAAGTCTTTCAAACATGCTTTTATTGGCACAGCAGAGGAGCTGTGTGGCAGAACGTCTGGAAAAGGGGATCCTCATCACGAACGAAAAACCAAATTTGTTGGACGGAAGAAGTAGCAAAAGCAATCGGAGAAAAGACAGAGATATGGAACATGATAGAAGTGACCACAGAGAATGGGGAACAGCCGAATACAATATTAAAGCAGGCTTGGAGAGCCATGGACAAAGCAAAGAGGGAAATGGAGGAGAAAGTTAGACGAGGATTGTGGAAAGAAATTCATATATACAGCAAGGATGTAGCAACTGGATGAGTAATCAAAGACAAGAATGGGAAGCTAGTCACGAACAGGAAAGATGTGTTGCATATCTGGGAGGATTATTTCAAGGAACTGCTAAACGAAAGGGAAAACAGCGAACTAGTGCAGTAGAGGGAGAAGTGAAGCTGGAGGAGGTTGGGGATGCAGAGGTAGAGAGGGCAATGAAGAAGATGAAGAGAGGCCGACAACAGGTATTGAAGAAGTGGGAGTGGAGATACTGGTGATGGCTGAGCATGTTGGACATGGAAAAGAAAGGGAGATGGACAATGGAAAAGAAAGGGAGATGTTCATGACCCTAGAAAATACAGAGGTATCATGTTGCTGAGTCATGTTCTGAAGGTGTTCGAGAGGATTCTGGGTGGAAGATTAAGGAGGATAGTGGACTGTGAAATGGGAGAAGAACAACAAGGTTTCAGAAGAGGAACGGCGGACGGGATGTTCACTTTGAGACAACTGGTGGAAAAGAGACTGGAGCGACAGGAGAACATGGCTTTTGGATTCATAGACCTTGAAAAGGCATATGACACAGTTCTGAGAGATGGCCAGGACCACATTGAGGTGGATGGGTGTCCCAGAGGCGGAGGTGAGGATGGTCGAAGGCACATATGAAGAGACAAAAAAGTAGTGTGCAGACCAGGAATATTGGAGGAATTCAGGGTGGACGTCAGTCTGAGACGGGAGTGCTCTACGCCCACTGTTGTTCCTCGCAGTAGTGGAGGTGATCAGCAGGAAAGCGAGTACGAGGGTCATTCTCTGCAAGTTGATATATGGAGATGACTTGGACTGAGAGTAAGTCTAGAGAAGACGGAGGTGCTTTGGGTCGGGCACCAGAAAAAAGATCTAGATATAAGACTGAAAGGGAAGAAACTGAACCAACGAGACATCTTTGTATATTTGGGTGGAGCGGTTTGCGGGGATGGTGACACGGAGATGGAAGTTCGCAGGGGAATACAAGCTGGGGCGAGTGCATGGAGGAAAGTGGAAGGGATGCTGAGAGATAGACATATATCTCAGAAGGTAAAAGGGAAGGTGCTTAGCTCATGCATAACACCAGCCTAGAGACCATGGCGATGACAGAAAAACAACAAGAGAAACTGCAAGTTTGCGATAATAACTGGGTGAGGAGAATTGCGAGAATGAAAAGAATAGACAAGCGAAGAATGAAGAAGCTGAGGGAGGAAGTTGGCGTGAGAGTCTCACTGGTGAGGAGCCAGCTGAAGTGGGCTGGATGTGTGGAAAGAATGGAAATGGTACGGTTGACGAAGACGTTGACAGCGTATGCGCTTAGAGTGGAGGGCAGCAGAAGAGGAACACTGAGATTGAGATGGCAGGACTGCGTGAAGAGATTTGGCTGGAGTGGGAGGGGAGGATGAGGGCAGCGTATAGGGGGGAGTGGAGACGGATGTTGGAGACAGCAGTGAAATGGGACTAGTGATGAAGAAGGGGAAATAAAAATTAACGACTGGTGTTGGTGCCAGCTTCACCCCGGACTACAAGGACAAAGAGGAGAGCAAAAACATACAAGCATACAGATTCAAACATGACACAGGATAGATGAACAAACTAAAATACAATACGGGTACAAATAAATCTGTATTAAAATGTATTTAATTAGTAGAAGATATTGAAAAATATCTTAATTAGTAAATATTTTAAAATAAATACAAACATGCAAGTTTGCGTTGATTTATATGCACTGAGAGATTTAATAAAAAAAATGCCAACACATCTGGCTTGACAACACTGTGATGAGATAAAGTGGAAACCAAATAGAAGTTTTTAAATATTGAATAGTTACAAGATATTGTAAAATAAATAAAAAATATTTTATTCAAACATAGGGAAGATAGTAGAACTAGGGGGAATAAAGTAGCGTTAGTAAAAAAACTAGTGTAGATTGGACATGAGAAAGTCTCATTTTCACTCAGGATAATAAATTAATGGACTAAATTATCTACAGACTGTGTAAATGTCAAAAATGTCAATGTCTAAAAAGGTAAAGGTACATTCTTATATAGCGCGGTATCCAGTCCATAGGACCGCTCAAAGCACTTTACACTTCACCACCTGGCAGACCTGTTCATTCCAAGGCAATCTCAACTTCTCTCGGAAAGAAATTGACAGATATCTGGCAAGGACGCACCACATATAAATGAAAAAAAATGTTTGCTTTGTCAAAGGTGTGTGAGAGAGAGCGAGAGAGCGAGAGAGAGCGAGAGAGAGAGAGAGAGAGAGAGAGGGGCAGGAGAGGCAGAGCCTAGAGAAGAGAAATACAATATTTCCATGACACCTTGTCTTATTATTAAATATTTCCATATATACTATATTATAGAGCGGAAAGTATTTCTAAAGTATCTGCAATTGTTTCACAAGTGTTTGCAATACCTTTAGGAAAATACAAACTATGCAATACTGTAGTTTGGAATACTAAAAGTATTGCACCCATCTGAGAATCACTCTTCTACAAATCTTTTGTAAGCAGACAGTCATATCAGATGAAACAACTACTCTTATCCTTTTGCATTCGTCACAAGTAAACAACTGTGTATGGTCAAACATCGTTGATGTGTATATGACTCCACCATTCCAGTGTGTCACGAAATTGTCTACCTCCATTCTGAGATTGATAAAACACGAAGTAACCAACTAAAGCACTGTTAAAATCACTTCAGTTGGTGGCTACTAAAATCAAAGATGAGATTAATAAACCTAGCAACCAATGTTTTCCCTTCAATATTTCCCAGGAAGTATCTCTTCCACCCATTTTGTCCATGCATCAATCTCCCTCCAGTTCATCTCATGATCAATAGGGTAGCTGTGGAAAGACGTATTCACGCCCAGTGATGCCAGCTTCTCGGATGTTGTTTTACCCCATTCGATGGGCACAAGTCCATCTGTCTCCCCATGACCTTGATACAGCTGGGGCGTCTTTCCCGGATTGCTCTGGAGTGTCTATAACGACAAAGTGGTTCTCGGAAGTGTTTTTTCGTTTGACAAAGTTAGTTGATTTGTCCGACAAACACACCATTATTGCTTTCTCGTACATTTCTTGCCTCAGCTGGTTTACGTCTGCTACTAGATGACACTATCATCCAGTGATGTGTGAACTAAACATATTTTTTTGTACTTTTATATTAACATGTGTATACATTGTGCTATAACAGTGCAATTTGTAATTTGGCTAAATTCCATAAATAATAACAATTGCAAAGCAAGCTATTTCAACTTCAAAAGTTCCCAACAAAAATCCAACTCAAATTCTGAGCTTTTCCAACATGAGATGATATATAAAAATGGACGTTTTCAAGTGGTATGGCTAACGGAGTCTTATCAGCTGAAATATAAGTTATCATGGGGAAATGTCTTACCTCGTAGACAGCTGAGTCCTTGTTGAGGAATCCAGACAGGGCAAATATACCTGCGAGTGTCCTCCCATACTGGTAACCGTAGTACAATGACAGAGCAGCACCCATTGAAAAACCACCTGCAAGTTTAACACAGTCTTGTTCTGCTAACAGTATCAGAAGATTTAGGTTATCACATAAATGCATACAACACCAAAATTATCTTATGACACATTGATAAATATTACTACATGTTTAAATATATGACAGTAGTTTTATGTGGTAGTTATTTTTTTATTGAAAATAAAAAAACGCATAGGATTTTCTTAAATCTTGGCTACAATTGAATGGTGAATAATGTCGTTTTCTAGAAATGTCTGCATTCTGTCAAATATCTATTATATCCCTAGTCTGCATTCACGGTTAATCTGCACTATAGTCATTATCATCTGCACAATAGTCACATCTCTAAATAATCCCCTATAGATATGCCCCATTGATGCAAGAGACCAGACTGAATACTGGACTTATGACAGCACCCTCCCAAAGGAAGCTTCTTGGTCCCATGTCTCACATCTCATACTATTGTAGCGCTGTATTACTGTAAATACAGAAGCACAATACAAGTAGTAAAATCCTAGTTGTTAGTATAATTGTTGTCATTCCTATTACTCTGTACATACAAATGACAAATAAAAAAGCTTTGGTAGAGTGAGAATATTCAAGATGACTGCCATTACCCAGAACGATCCTGCTGCGTGGTATTCCATTGAGTTCCTCCTGGTCTATGATTTCCCCAATGGTTTGACAAGCATCTTCCATTGTTTCCGTGTCTTCAGGAACAAATGGTGAAATCTGCTTACGGTCGAACCAGACACGACTGACTGCGCCTCCACTTGGTGTATACGGCCTGAAGAATGAAGTCATCTCATCACACATGTCTGTCAGGCATGCAATAACATGGCTGAAACCAATCAAACAGTAAGTTAAAGTATAATGTAATTGGTTATAAAAGATGCCTTGCACTTAAAAAAGCATTTTATTTCATTACAGGGTATAATTCAACAGAGTTCACACTATGCATGTGTCTTTCACCATAGAAAAACCGAGTCAAATTTGGCAAATACCAACAGTCATTTTAGTCTAAACTCACCTGAGTGGAGCAGTTGGGTAAATGATACGAATGTTCCGGAACACGAGTTCTTTGCCAAGAACTGCCCTCAGCCATGCCTTTATCCCATCTCCAGTGTCACCTGTGATTTATGCCAAATTATTATTACTATTACACTTTACACTATTACTAAACTTTTTAAAACGCCATAATTTTTATATCTTGGGCCAGCCAAACCAGCAAAACATAATGCAATAATAAAATAACAAATATATAATATTATAGTTAAAATATATAATAACAATTTTAACAAATAGAGTATTCACAATAAAATAAAAAGTTAATTAATATAATAAATAAATGTAGTAAATTAATAAATAATTATAATAAATAAATAATTAAAATACAAGTTATTACATGTATATATAAATATATTAACCATTTGAGAGCCTCATAAAAGATGTAAACTTATTTGCTAGAAAATAATTGGTGTATTGACAACATAAATTGTGACAAGTTATAAGGCTCTCCAATTTATGTATTATTTATTATTATAATTAAGTGTTGTTTATATCATGGATATTGTGGTTTCATTAAACTTCAAAAGTGATATTTGTTAAATAGGCATGGAAGAACACAACTAGAGTGTCCAGATCAGTGCAGGTGTATCAGAATCAGAGAGTATGCTACAGAAAAAAGTACAGTACCTCAACTACTTTTACAATAATTGTTTGAAATTAAATTAACTTAAAAATAAATCACATCACAGGCGTCAAACATTTTTATGATTTTACAACACTATTATTGACATTTATTAGAAAACGTTTACTGTATCTTCACTTAGATCCACTCATGCTAAGAGATACTACATAGTGTATGACTAATGTTATTTTTCCCATTGAAACCAATTATAAAAGTCAGTCAGGCAATTTTTGTTTTTATCAAATCCTACATTATTATTTTTGAGAAAAATCAGATGCTACCATCACCTGTTGCCCAAACAAAACAGATTTTGTTTTTATACACAAGGGATCCTTCCATTACGGACACATGCATATGCGGCCACCAAGCAACTAGAAAATTAAATTTGTGCATGGTAGAAGTGGCGTAGTCTGCAAACCTTTTCCCTATTCATAAAAAAATTTCTGACAGTGTGAAAAACTTGAAAGGGAGTTCCATCTCATAACCACTGGTACTTCATTCATATGACATGAACCTGGAAGAAAATTAATGATCTGGGCACTTTTCTAGAATGCAGACCCACCTCCATTTCACAGTTATTAACATGCAGTAAGTATAGTAATCATGCATGTGCAGTGCATATTGTTCTACAGAACATGTACATTATGTGCGTAAGTCACCTATTTCAATGCTCGAATTCGCACATTTAATTTATTTTGAGCAATGCCATCTTGCAAATAAAAAGGCATCATCAGTGGTCCCTCGAAACAAGGATGACATCTGCCAGGTGTTGGCTGTGGGTCCTGAGGTAACTCAGGAGCCCGATTCTTGATTTGCAGATCTTATTGCAGTGGAGGCAGGAGGTTCCGGGTGGAAGGAAGATGTGTAGGTGTTGAGACATTTCCCTCTCCTTTCTCCTCTGCTGCTTCTCTGCCTCATGAAGTAGGTGGTCAGTCTCGATGTGAGCCGCTGCCTGGTGGATGCTGCGGCACCAAAGTAGACGGTCGGCGGCCATGTCCTCCCAAGTGTTGATGTTAATATGACCCTTCTTCATGTAGTGTTCGGCAGTGTCTTTTTCTCTGCCCACCACGGGTTCTCAATCCATGAGTCAGCTGGGAAAATAGTACTTGTTGGGGGAGGCAGGAGTCTGGCATTCTGGCCAGTCCAACAGAGCTGATTTTGCATGATCATTGCTTCGATGCTGGTTGTATTGGCTTCAGTGAGGACACTGGCATTGATACAACAGTCTTCCCACCGGATGTGAAGCATCTTTCTGAGGCAACATTGATGGAATGTCTCCAATGTCTTCAGGTGACATTGGTAGGTAGGTAGGTAACCCAAGCCACAATCCAGTATAGTAGAGCTCATCATCACAGCAGATGCGGTGCTGAATTTATGCCTCAATGGTGGCTTTCTGGGACAGGTGATTCCCTAAGTACAAGAAGTTTTCAACGACTTCTAGGATTCCTCCACATACTTTGATTTTGGGAGGTCCTGCATTGATGTTTGGAGTAGGTTGATGGATAACCTTGGTTTTTTCTTATATTGATGGAAAGTCCTAGACTTTGGTAGGCTTTCGTAAAGAGGTCTAGGCTAGTCTGAAGTTCTTCTGCAGTGTGGGCAAGGATGGTACAGTCATCAGCAATCTGAAGGTCTATGACAGCGGTCTTCATCACTTTTGTCTTGGCCTTCAGACGACTCAGGTTAAATAGCCTCCCATCAAGCCGGTACTCAAGTTCAATGCCAAAAAGGGCAAGATGGCACTCAATGCAAGTTAAATATGCAAATGCGAGCATCAAAAACGATGATTAAATATGTTTTATGCCAATAACAATGTTTAATAATTTACACGTTTTGTATAAAAATATGTAGTGTGCATGCATCTTACATGGTTATTTTATTATACATATTGCATGTTAATTACGGCGAAAATAAGGTAGGCCCGGATTCTAGTAAGTACATGATCTGCCCCCAGTCATAGCCATTGGCATAGCCATAGCCATGGGGGTTCAATGGCTTGTAAAACACTCCATTTATCGCCCAATGTCACTGCACAAATCCCTTTCTCCCGCATGTGTAGAAGCTTACCAGAACCATGCAAAAATATTAGCGATGCCGTATGCCTTTCAGCAGATTGTACTACAATCGGCTTAAGCAGTGCGGTTCTGGAAAATGCCATTGTGCAAGTATATAAAGTGTTGGCTACTTCGTTGGCAAGATGAGCGCTTGCAGCGCCACCACCTGGTTTTCTCGCGCGACCGCGAAGAATAGTACGGTGGCCGAGGTGGGGAAACAGTTTGCAAGCAGCGTTCAATAATTTTGCCACACACTGGTGAAACTGAGCGTGGATGATGGAGCAGTTCCCTCCAGCGGCACCTTTTTGGGGGACGGCACTTTTTGAAAACTGTGACCACTAAACTTTGGACAATTTGTTCCATACGCAGTACGCTCGCCCTGTCAGTGGCCATTAATTTGCCATCGAATTTGGCTAAACAATAAAATTATGGGTATCACAATTTTCGTACACTTTTTACCAACAAATTGTATCTCAGCAAATTCTGCAAACCCTCGCCAGATGTGGAAATCCGTAAACAAAAGGATGCATCGGCAGAAATTAAAAGCACTGTCTTAACATTCTTCATTGGATGCATTGTAGTCAAAATACATCACAGATAAGATCGATCGAATTTTGTCTTTACTGATAATGACTATAATTTCCCCTGAACCGTCACTTTCTGAAAATAGTGGTTCCATGGGATTTCGAACAAGCTCTTGAAAATCCTCTTATTAAAACATAAACACTTCCCGTGACCTACATCTACTTGGATAACGGGAAGAAACATTCGATGTATAATCCCGTGAAGATCCAGTCGACAGCATCAATCACTGAAAATTAGATAAAAAGGAAATAAATAAAACGTAGTACTTGTAGAGATAATTAACAATAATACGAATGACGTGGTTATGTCTATTGATGTTGTCCACGGGGCTTACAGTTACGTACACGGGGCTTACAGTTACGTACACCGGGCTTACAGCTACGTACACGGGGCTTACAGTTACGTACACTAATAATACGGTTTTTTTTCTAATCTGCTTTTAAAGCTGGAGGTTATTTCACTATTGGACATTTCGGGATTTAAGGAGTTCCAGTCTGTAAGTGTGCGTGGAAAGAAACTACACTTGAACACGTCGTATTTATCTGCTGGGGAAATGAAGTGGTGACAGCCGCTCGAGCTGGTGTGGCGAGTAGACTTTTTAAGGTAGTCTGGCAGGATAACCGCGATTTTATGTTGTAAGGCTTTGTGGAAGACCGACAGTCTTGCAATTTTCCTTTTATTTTCGAGGGTTGGACAGTTACGTGTGAACAACACACTAGTAACACTGGATTCTCTAGAATAATTGTGCTGTACAAAACGGGCAGGCCTGCGTTGGATTTTTTCCATTTGATTAATTTGACATTGACTGCATGGGTCCCATACAGCTGAGGAATATTCGAGCTGAAGCGTGATAAGGTTGGTGTATGCTTTCGCCTTTATTTCTTGTGAACACATACATATGTGTAGTTGTCTTTTGATTATACAGATGCAAGCAAGCACAATACGCTGGGAACACTTGAAAACATTTGAATTTTGTGTGAAGCATCACCGTCAACTCGACTGCGGACTAACAATGTCGTCACATGTGTCGCGTATGTGCAAGGCAGCGTACTATCATCTTTACGCTATTTCAAAGATTATACATTGTCTTACTACTGATGCTTGTAAGACACTAGTCAACGCCCTAGTGATATCACGACTGGATTACAACAGCGCAGTGTTGTACGGTATCAGGGAGGCACTCATGAACAAGCTGTAGATGGTGCAGAATTCCGCGACAAGACTGATCGCAAGACAGCGAAAGCACCAGCACATAACGCCTGTGTTGATCGGGCTGCACTGGCTTCCCGTTCTAAACTAATTATAAGTTCAATTTATCAAGTGTTTCGGTCAAGAATCTGGGAAGAGATACCCAATGATCTGAACGTTGTATGTAACAAATGTCATGGTTGATTTACGAGGTTGTACCGATGCTGTGTGCGGCTGCTCCCGGTCTGACTGTTATCTTCAGTTATCAACGTTTTCAGACTCTGGATTGTCTACGTGCTGTGTGTTATATATCGTGAATGTACAAAGAGTACAACTGGAAGGTCTGTGACTTGCTTGTGTCTTAAATAATATGTTGTACATTGACTTTTAAACTGGCCTTTATTCTAAGGTGCGCCTGTGTGAAGGGTGATGTTTACTAACAGAATTGACCTGATGACACCGTCTGCTGGCCACCCTGGTTATTGGCCTGGATCGTCTTATTCCGACGTTTGTGCCACGTCTAGTGGATGGTCGACACAAATGTAGTCTTTCTATTGTAGCTGTCCACGGGTGACTAGGCGGCTGCATGCATTTTCTTAGATTCAGCAGCAATGTTCTGGACAGCGACATGCTTCAGCAGTCGCTACCTCAAGCAGGCAATGTTCCGGTACGGTGAGCACAGAGTTTGGTAGCGCATGCATGTGTACCGGGGTAGTTCAAACCGGTTGAAGTTGATAGCGCAGAAATGCGAGAAAAGACGCTGCCTGTTGCCTTTTTGGGTATAATAGTCATGGTCATGGGAGAATGCCACCATGGGGGTATAGGGAGGTACTGAGACTATGTGGTATCACAGTCATATAAATAAGAAATAACAAAGTATTTAAAAAATAGCTGAACATTTAAATACATCAGGAAAGTTTCATTTTGTGAACTGCGTAAAATCTGAGTATATTGAGTATGAGTACGAGTACGAATATGTGATCCATAAGTTATATAAGTACGAGTACCTCAAAAATGTACACGAGTACGGAGTACTTCTGCCCCAGGTCTGTTTATGTTGTTTTATGTTTATGTTATGCGTTATTCGTTTTCGCATAATGCCAGGAGTTTCATAAATAAAAGCGTTAAAATGTAACACTAGTTTGTAATAAATTTAACATGTCAATTAAAAGATTAAAATAATACAATAATACATACAAAAGAAGAGACCACAGTGAAGCGAGTGACGCTTTGCCATTCTGCCTTAGGCTCGGGCAATTAGTGGAGCACTTTACAGATTTGGTGTGTGGGACCTCCTCCACAACACAGGATCTCTTTTGGTTGCTTTATTGAACTATTCAAGGGAGAGTGTATGTCGACCCCTAAGCCTGTAGTCTCCCACCCGACTACTGTGACATAACCCTATGTGTTATAGTTCTCAACCTATTAACTGTAGGAATAACTTTTGCTTATATACTATGTCATGACCAAAAAGACGAATTTGTGGTGTGTGTCTTTCAAACCTGTTCAATCTAAATTTAGCTGAAGTGACAACATCTAATGAAAATATTTATTCATTAGAATGTTTATTATATACAATACATCATAGCATACATGATAAAAAATGCGTATATAATATTACTAATCCATTTTATTGATATTGAATTATGCATATTCAATCACAGCTATGTACATCCGCCGGAAGTGGTCAACCTAAGATGGCGCCTACAACAGACAAGCAGACACATGCTCTTTATTTGGCCCTTATATGTACAAGTATTAGTATTACAAATATAAATATAACACACATATCAAATAAGGGGCAAATATACAACGACCCCTAAGCCATTGTAGTCTCCCACTCGACTACTGACATAACCCTGTGTGTTACAGTTCTCAACCTATTTACTGTAGGAATGATTATTTGCTTATATACTATGTCATGACCAAAAAGACGAATTTGTGGTGTGTGTGCTTTTCAAACATACTCAATCTAAATATAGCTGAAGAGGCAACATCTAATGAAAATATTTATAATATTTATTTATTAGAATGTTTGTTATATGCAATAAGTCATATGGTGATCCAGCATACATGATACAAAATGCGTAAATAATATTACTAGTTCATTTCATTGATATTGAATTATGCATATTCAATCATAGCTATGGACATCCGCCGGAAGTGGTCAATCTAAGATGGCGCCTACAACAGACAAACGTCCAGCATTTTAACCCAACCTACACACGTCTGGCTGAAATGCTTCAAGGTTACTACTACTAGGATGTGTCTGGTTGTGTGCCCAGGTATACTTTTCATAAGCAAATCATTTGTTGGCTCAAATGTCAATGTTCATTGCCAGTTTGACAGTCAGAGTGCCAAAGAGGCGCGGGACCAGCGCCCGTAACAAGCCCCGACCATACCCGAGAGGGCTGTATGTCGATAATCGTGTGTGAAAGTGGCGATTTCTCGCGACGTGGGGGTTGTATTAATTATTCATTGAAACGGCCAATGTGCATGACATCTACAAATAGCTGCGCGAGAGCGTGAGATGGAAGATAAATGCGTGAGTCTCACGTCAAATGTGTGAGACTTGGTAGCTCTGTATGACTCGTACTGTGGGCGTTATGCCCCACCTTACTCTAGGTATCCAAGTTAACATCAGGTGCCCGGGAACCCCTTAATTCCTCGAATCACAATGGCCCACGAACTGTTTATTACCTTGCATTGCAGTCTTAAAGGGGAACTGAAGCAATTTTGTGTCATGCCGTATATTTAAATATATATATTATCTAACTATGCATTAATGGTGACAGATACCTGCTAATTTGTGAGATAAACTGAAAAACTGATTTTGTTCGAGACAAACATCGACAAAATACATCACTGCGTATCGCCATCTTGTTGTCGAAACGAGTGGTTTGAGTCGCGTATATCTAATCAATGTAAATTTTCGATTTTTTGCGATTTATTTCGTAAATAGGCATTCTGGAGCGAAAAAAAATATGGGTCTCTGTTATATATACAAGTGTTTACACACGTCAACAAAATAACGTTTTTTTCGTTCCAAATAAAAAAAGCTAAAGAAATTACAACAAAACACGCAAAAAATCGTGGAAAACGCCACACTTCTCGAACACACGAGACGCTAACCAACGAGAATATGCGATAACGGAATACCGGAACTATTTTTTACTTGTTGACAAGATGGATGCATCGCTTGTGACAGTTTTACCAGATCTGCTACTAGCGATTAGTGGTTTACTGAACTTCCGTAATAGTTGTCTATCTTTGGAGAAATGGAAACCACAGACGAAGAGTCTAGTTCGACAGGCCACACGGAAACAACGGTTAATAGTCGTAAAGTGTCACCGAGTGTGCGAGTCACGCTCCAGACTCCAGGTCGGCTTTGCCTTTGTTGACGTTGGATTCAGGAAAAAATACAACAGCGCTTTGACTGTCAACGATTCCTGACTAGGTAATGTGATGTGGTGAACCTGTGGAAATTACGTCCCGATGTCTGCGCACGTTTACGTTGAGTCATCATGCTGCGCCGAGGAAGCTACCATTCCTAGGGCTAGGCTATGGCTATGCAGCACCGTGTGCCCGACCGCGTTGGTGCTTCCATCACCGTACGAAGGCGAAGACGATGATTTTGTACTGATATGCACAAACAGAGCGGTGCTAGACATTGGCCTGCTGTCATTGCATGATTTGCGTGCCGACTCATTGATTCGGCCTATAGCTAGCAGGTCAGTAATTCAATTGTTATCGAATCATTGCCATTTTAATAATCATATTTTTTTCTGCATATTTCTTTTACCTAGCCCGAGGGCGAGGTCCGAACCACAATGGCAATGCAAGCACGCTCTTCTCTTTATTTTGTATCTAATCTAATGAAGTGTACCGTGACTGTATTTTAATATTGTGTTTGATTTTGTGTTGAATAACATTGATGACAATAATAACATGAGGGTTTATTTAATTCATTATGTGAATATATATATTCTTAAATGTTACCGTAATTGTGATTGTAATAATGATTGTAATCATGACTACATTAGTAATTGTGATTGCAATAATTACTGTAATCATGATTACATTAATATTCGTACTTGTAATCACCCCTCTCTGTAGCACACCACAACACCTTGTTGTTTGGTGCAATGTAATCATTTAAATAACAATAATTAACTACTGACAGTATGTAATGTTCACAGTTTTGCAACTATTATGGTAATTATGGAATTAGTGCTATCAACTAACCCTGACAAATTATATTTCAGGCTCAGGAAAGGCAAGACAAGTAATCCCATCCTGCAATGTGGGAAGGATCTGTGATGTCTATTCTGAACCGAATTAATTGATGGAAAGTTTAGCTATGGAGATTGACCTGACACAGGTGAGTGTACTGATAGTCTGATATAGACAAATTGTGAGGCACCCACAGTATGCAGCAGGTCGAAAAACAACCTGGAAAACTACAAAAATTCCCACTAAAATATTAATAACTGAATGATGTGAATGCCTCCTTATCCATATCCCACTTCTGTCAACAAAAATGTTACCTGCAGCATCTTGCATGTCACTACACACAATTTCATTTATATTGAGACCAACATAAAATATACCAACAGTTTATTCACATAGAAAAACAATTACCAAAGAAATAAGGCTAACTAGAACAACTGAAACCATTGACTAAAAACAGTGACTTCTACCACAGGGAAATACAACCTGGAACATGGATATCACAGTTACACACATCATTATTATGCCACAACATATAAAATATACTGGTAGTTTAGCTTAGGAAATAATTAATCTTTATAAAGCCAAGGCATTGAACTGTTTCACCATCATCATCTGTACCAATGGCAATAGACTACTTGTTTTGATTGGACAGTAAATGTACACCAATCATGTGTAACAATATTTCTTGTTCTGACTGACAGTAAACGTACACCAATCATGCATACCAATACACTACTTGTTCCTACCAACAGTAAATGTACACCAATGATCTCATTCTGGACTCTGCACCATTTCACTACGTCTTCTGACAGTAAATGTACACCAATCATGTGTATCCAATATGCTACTTATTCTGACTGAATCTACTACTTGTTCCTACTAACAGCAAATGTAAACCAAGCATCTCATTCTCTACCAACTACACTACTTGTACTGACAGTAAATGTACACCAATCATATGTATCAATACACTACTTGTTCTGACTGATAGTACTTGCACACGAACCATCTGTTCCAATAAACTACTGGCACTAAATATACACCAATACACTACTTATTCTGACTGATAGTACACATACACCTAACATATTCAGTTCACCTTTCACTTATCCAGGGGTAGAAATCAGCACCCTTTCCTCTGACAGACACCCCAGTATCCGAAAGACCTTGGCTGATAGATCAGACATGAGTACAACCTGTGTCACAGTTTATGGCTGTTTGGTGTGTGGCAGGTGCAGAAAAGTGACATAAGTTTTTCTCACGTGACAAACTTCTTCTCTTTCTCATAGGTGTCGGAGCTGCTTGAGT
Source organism: Lamellibrachia satsuma (assembly GCA_033239005.1). Lineage (NCBI taxonomy): Eukaryota > Metazoa > Annelida > Polychaeta > Sabellida > Siboglinidae > Lamellibrachia > Lamellibrachia satsuma. The sequence continues at coordinate 105,814 of BSQZ01000017.1, read as the reverse complement.
CACCCTCGGTTATGTCGCTGTTATCACATAGTGTGCATCATCTGCACCAATGTCTTTGTTCTCACTGAATCTGATGGAAGCTTCACATAGGAGTAGTTCATTGGTGCAATAATGTCATCCGTGACTACAGCAGTATTCGCGAAGTGTCGCACTTGAAATATCATTACCGGATCGATTTGCATTTGAGCATCAGTTGTATGTGGTGCCACAGCAGTAGTAGCAGTGATGGCACTAAAGGTGACATCCGTAATGTAAAGATTGACGGCATCACCCGTAGCGCTGGATGTTTCAAAACTAGTACCTGTACTTGTACGAACCAATGGTAAATCCTTCATCTCAAAAGATTACACATCCGGTTACTTGAAAGTTTTACAAAATTCATCTTTTGCATAATAAAAGTGAATCACAATGTGAGAAACTTTCTCTTGTATATATTATTTTTAGAATATAAGAGTGCCAGTGTCATATAGAATGTATAAAGTAATCAACCACAGGGAAAAGCATTTTCCCTATGGAGCCATGTTAATTCAACCAATGGGTCTTTCACTGATCTCTTAATGTTTTTAATGAATCTGTTTGGTCAGTTTGATGAATGCCACTGGTAACATAACCAAACGCATGTAACCAAAATTGTAGCATATTAGCTCAAATGTGCATTATATTATCTAATCAACATTGCACTGTTTTCAATGGGCCAGGGAGGTCAAAATTCTATAAGGGGTCCAAATTCCATAACAAAATATGGACCCATAGGTTCACTTTCTATGGGGTTCCTTATTTTATATCTGACACTCGATTTAGATAACATAATGCATGAATATTGTTATTGGACCAAATGCAGATCTATGTTTGTGACATCTTTATCTTATAAATGCTGCACGCACACACACATACCTGCCCACACGTATATATATATATATATGTGTGTGTATATGTATATATATAATTATTAGGTATTATACTGAAAGCATCTGCTAGATAGTATGGTGCATGGACAAAAGCCCCACAGACATAAGCTTGTTTCAATTCAATTATACTGTTCATGACTGTTGCTGTAGTACACAGTGACAAGATATTGTCATGAATATACTTCAGGCATGTGGTCAATTCCATTTCAGAATTGGAACTGACCCTCAGTTCCGGAATTGGAATTTTTTTTTTATTGAAATTTTTTTCAAAAATTTATTTTTTGGGAATTGGAATTGATTTTGTTGGAATTATTGACTTGATACTGTTAATATTTACCCTTATATTTATTTATATTACTTTTAAAATCATATTTGTCTGCTACTAGCATGTCACCCTGAATCTGGTAACAGCCAGGAAGTTGTCAACATTACAGCATAGACACTGTCTACTCTGGTATTGAAACATTGTGACCAAGAACAATATAATCAAGCATTTGCATCAAAAAGAGATACGTCATTATCAGATATCTGTCAATTCTATTTTTAAACATATTCACACTACTAGCATTAACACAATCATTTGGCAGTTTGTTCCATTCATTTATCACCCTCTGTGAGAAAGAGTAGTTTCTCATGTCCAACCTACACTGCTCCTTAACTAATGCTGCTTTGTGTCCTCTGGTTCTACTGCCTTCTTTAAGTTTGAAGAACATATTCCTATCAACATCCTCATAACTGTTCACTATCTTAAACACTTCTATTTGGTCTCCTCTTAGTCTCCTGGTCTCTAGTGTTGTCAAACCACATTGTAATAAGCGACTTTCGTAATTAAGGTCTCTTAATTCTGGAATCATTTTAGTTGCTCTTTGTTGTGTTCTTTCTAGCTTATCTATGTCTTTTTTTACGATATGGCCTTCATGCTTGAATACAATATTCCAAATGTGGTCTAACTATTGCTTTGTACAGGAGTACAATTAGATGTTTCTCCTTATACGTGATAGTTCTCCTAATTAGCCTTAGAAATTAATTTCCTTTCGAAGCAGCAATCCCACATTGCTCTGAAACTTTCATGTCAGCATTAAATGTTACTCCTAAATCCTTTTCTTGTGTGGTTCTACCTAGTACAGCATCCCCCATTTTATATTCCTCGTCCATATTTCCATGTCCTATGTGTATACATTTACACTTCCCAAAATTGAATAACATTTGCCATTTTTCTGACCATTTAAAAAATTTTTCTAGATCATCCTGTAAACTTTGTTTATCTGTATCATTAGTAACCTTTCTGAATACTTTTGTGTCATCTGCAAATTTGAGTACTTTGCTAGATATGTCATCCTCCAAATCATTTATATATATATATATATATATATATATTAAAAACAGTATAGGGCCTAATACTGATCCCTGTGGTACCCCACTCAAAACAGATTTCCAGTTTGAAATCTCACCATCTACTATTACTCTCTGTCTTCTGTGTGTAAGCCACTTTTCTATCCAGTTGATTACACAATTGCCTATACCATGGGCTTTTAGTTTAAGTAACAATCTTTGAAAGCTTTCTGAAAATCTAAGTAGACAACTGGTGACCCGTCATCTACCCACTTTGTAATTTCTTCTAAAAAACAAGAAATTGGTTAGACATGACCTTGCTTTTAGGAAGCCTACCCCACTTGAATGCAGCCCCTTGTTTATCCAAGCCTAATGTTCAGCCCACAAGTTTCCCATAATAAACATGTCACTGGTAATCTGTACAATGTTATTACATGTGGCTGTAGGGTTTGCCCTTTGTAGTAATTAAAAATGTCCCCATGGAGAATACATGTTGGAGATTAGGATGTTGAAGACTCAAACTTTCCAGTAAATTAATCTGACTCCTAGCATATTTGCTCCCCCCCCGGACATCTGCCCCTTTTTTCTATGATAGTTGACAAGTGAAAATCAGTTTGCAGTTTTATCATTATTGCTACAATAACATAACATTCAATGACAAGTCAAAGTCACTTTAGCCTAATGCAATGGCCTATCCCCTGGAGTGTGCATGAGATGTTCTTGTCACCAGTTGTCTTCCAGGTATCATTGATAGTCAGATCAGTGGTGGAAGATGGGTTCTTGGGGTGATGCTTCCACAAACAGTGGTGACAGTAACGAATCAGAGATCAGCTGGTTTGGAGTGCCCCTGGTATTAGCTGCCTTAGTTTTCAGGTCCTCACCGACCTTGGCAGCTTCTATCTGTGCCGTGTCACCATCATAGTTGCAGGCAGTCTTGTTGATCGCATTCTGGATCTGGAGATCAGATCAGTGACCACAGCACCCTTGCATGATCAGGATCGACGCTGGCTTCACTCCCATTGAAGAGTAATCTTGTTGGTCCCCCTTCTTGGTGTAGGAATGACACTCAAAACATAGCTTCTGACCTCCTCAGATGCTAGTAGTAATTTCCATGGTGAAGTTATAAGTGAATTCTGACAACTCTGGCTTGTGCATCCAGTTTTATAGGAAAATGGAGTCACTCCAACTCTCCATGGTAAATGCAATTCAAAAGAAACCTTGTTGAGATGGCTTCTTTCAAATATCCTCAATTGTCCTAACAGGTCCAGGTCCTAATGTCACTGGCTTCTTCCACAATTGCAATAAAGATAATCCTTTGATTACAGGATCATCTCCAACTATATAAAGTAATTTACTTGGCTGATCTGGCACAAAGAACATTAATTGCAATTAGGGTAATATATATCTTGAATTCATGTTCAGAAATAAAAAGTAAGTTAAAAAACATTTCTTAAAAAACTTACAAATAATCCAGAGGCTACTGACAGGGGGCAAATGTCCAGATTTTGAATAAGGCAAGGGGCTAATGTCTGGGGGGCAAGTGACAAAGGGGCAAATGTCCGGGAGGGGGGCAAATGACCTGGACCTGATATATATATATATATATATATATATATATATATATATATATATATATATATATATATATATATATATATATATATATATATATATATATATATATATATGTGTGTGTATTTAACGAACAATAATTTTGTAATCATATCTAATTAAATATGATTGTGCACACGTGACAAATAAAATTGTGTTAAAACGAATTGAATTTGAATTTTTCTTTAGCCTAGGATTTTAACAGTTGGAATTGATTTTTTGCAAGGCGGAATTAGAAATGATTTTTTGGAATTGACAAAACAGAATTGACCCCCATGCCTGATAGACTTCCTTCATATGTATAGCTTGTACTAATACTATTGTGGGTTGCCGATAGTTGCCCCCTCCCCCCACGATATTCATTACAGTGTTATCAGTCGACTCAGAATAAAATGTAATTAATACATCTCTTTATGAACTTCCGGTTATTACATGTGGGGTTTAATCGGATCAATAAAGGAAATTAATTTTATATAATTTTGCCTTATTGTCAACAAGAATTCAAACAGAAATTGTAAAGTGTCATTATAGAAAGCAGACATGTAATCTGACAGTGTTCAACTGGGTAGATGACGATGCCTTAGTTAGTTTCCTCTCCAGCTAGACATTGCATGGGTGAAATACATTTTATGAAATATTTAAATACTTTTAAAAAGTTTGTGTAACTGCATTTGCACTTAATCACAATGAAAGTATTTGTATATTTAAATATTTCCATAAAGAATTTGAAATGTAAACAGCAACAGCAGGCTTCTGTTGCGCTATAGTCTATACTGTCTTTTGGTGGGTTTCTCCCATGCATCTACCCCCTTAGGCTTAGCCTTACGCTTGCCGCTTGGTCTCTAGGCATTTAGAACACTTGAGTATGAGACTTATTATGACTGTCAGTAAATAATATCAAATTATTTTCTTGAATAATTTTGCCTAGTACATACGCCATGGCCCATGTTATAAGGCTGCAGTATATCATGTAGCACTTATTGAGTTATTGTTATTGTTTTGAGTACGGCCACGTATTGACGGTACGTCTGCATGATCACGTCGAAAATAAATCGGCGGATAGGAAAACACTCGTAATTATATCAAACTATTAACACTTACTCGCACTTTATTGTATTCATACATTTCGATTTACTGTGGGTTATATATATATGCTGACGTTGAAGCACAGCTGTGCTTATTGGGGTGGAACTATATTGTAATCGTAGTGATAAGTCACAATTGTAACGGTAATCCAATTTACTAACCTGGTTTCGGCTCGTCGCTTCCTGCGCATCGCCCTGCCCTTTGATATCTGACGTTTCCTTGTCGCAGAATAGTCTGTAGATGCATGGTCATATGCGGAAAAAAAATCTAAGATGGAACGGTGTCTTTGACCAAGAATGACATCTTGATGCTCACCGTCTGTCCATGCTCATCACAGTCTTTTGTCTTGTAATTTGCATCGGAAAAGTGGTCACTCGCAGTGCCTGCGGCTGGCGGACACGGCAATTTCCGCATTTGCAACCACCTTTTCCGCTGCAAATTCTTCCTCGGAAGTCGATCAAAAGTTTTTTCCTTACATTTGTAGTACTAGTTGATATATCCAGGAGCCATCCAGTGTACACCAGTTTTCTTTTTATTCGATTTTCCATGCGTTTCGGCCGTTTTTCCGAGAGGTTTTTACTGTGTGAACGCCGTGCCAGGAGCTCGTACTCAAACCACTCTGCCGCTGAGCCCCCCGCAGAGCAATATGGCGCCGCCCAGCGAAGATAATGGCAAAGTTTAAAAGGATATTACAAAATTACCGTGGCGTTGCGCCCATCATATAAGGGTGATATATACTGTAAATGGTATGTTATTATGTTTGTGCTTAGGCATGAACACAAATTCCAATATACAGATTTGTGTATAATATTATACTTATTTCAAAACGATTGCATTTTCTAACCATATTCTGATAAATATATGTTAGTAAAATCATATTGGTTTATGTAACTTCTAATTTGGACGAAGAAAAATGGCTGTGGCTGAAGAACCTACCGTGTCCCAGATGTCGTCACGGCTTTATAGTTTCAGGCGCCATACATATCTGTATACATACATATCTGCTAACATGTATGTTAAATCTAATTTCCACCGTCTTATTTTCATGACGGACACGCACATACGCACGCACGTTAATGTTAGCAGTGTGACTACGTTAATAAACAGAAGTTGCTAGATGAAAAATTGACAAACTGGTTAAGCCAGCATGCTATCTGGAGCTGATAACATTATATTTTAAAGCTTGAAGATGTCAAGAAATAAAGACGGTCTTAAGAAAAAATATGTCTCTTTTGGTGTTTATTAATTTAAGCCAAAGCCTAAGATAGAGGAAGGTCAACATTATTGGCTTAAATGTCAACATTTACAGAACATTCTTCAAATATCAAAATGTGTGCTGTTCGTAACATTTTCATAACTAGATTTTTCATGAAAATTTGTTACATTTTCATAAACAAATCCTTCATAAGCCAATGATTTTTGTTTTTATCTTGGATCTGACGCCATAGGCCTATCAATGAATGTGCAAATACGAAAAGGCTGAAATACAGCAACAACTATATAGCTCTATAACAAAATGAATAAAACTAATATTCTGACAATCTTGGGTTATTTTTATTTTGTAATGTTAAATTTAAAGTTGCTATTTAGCCTCTATTTTGTATTTGCTAAAACATTGATCAAGTCACAATGTACACACGCACGCACAGCAACAATAACCACAAAGCACATGCAGATATCATGCATCGTAGTCTAGATTTGGAATTTGTAATTCTTACCCTCTCGTCCGCCTTTTATTTACCCGCCTTTTAGGTGACCCCTTCGTGACGACGTTATCCATATAATTATATTATTATATGTGAAAGATCAGCATTAAATGCACCATTTCCGTATCAAGTGTAACTTTGTGCCATTTCAACGGAAGGATGCAACCCCACTTACATTTACCTAGCAAAAAAATTCCTAGTGTCGCCTACTATAAATTGGACACTAAATTTATTAGTTATATATCAAACATGGATTAAAAATACTTTGCCATATATTTTGTTACGTATGCAACATATAAAACAAATTTATAACAGATGGCCAGACGTCATGTTGTTTGCAACCAACCACAGCACTCGCGCAGCGATATTAGCGAACTAGGTCGATTGTGTTCGAATTGACCTAGATAATGTCCGAGTTCCTATTTTGCCGAAACAAACATGGCATCGTCGACTTCGCAAGATTATTTTCGCTCTCCGAGAATAATAGCGCTTCTGTTAGTTCCGCTTGGAATGCTACACATATCGGTTTGTATAACCATTATTAAACATATATGAGTATATATGCAAAGTCAATGTAAGTTGAGGAATAATCGTAAACCGGTCTCTGTTAACCGCTGCTGCAGGACAACAAGTAAGCCGATCGTTGATTAGTCAGATTCCGTAAGGTGGCGCTACTGTTTGTCGCACATACCCATACATATATATATAGAACACCCGTTAGTAAAAAACAAGACCGCTAAGCTCTTATCAGTTGACACATGATAAAGTGATGCCGGCATGGACCAGTGACATTCATGCTGCTGCACGGCAAGAACCCACTGGAGGCCCAGTGTTTATACTGTACAGCACCCAGTCTTCATCATATATCTATAGATATACAGTACTAATAAGAGATTAATACTACATAGCTATATATACCTAATACCTTATTACGTGCACAATACATCAATGCACCTTGTATATCAAATATCATAACATATTAACTATAACAGTAGCACCACTAAACATGATCGAAACTGAACTTTCTGAAGTGCTCTAAACATGTATTAGATAATGACTGCAAGAGGTCAACATCTCGTTAAGCCCTGTTGGATATTCTTCTCTAAGGTCCCAAAAATATTCTTTTCCCATCTTCCAACACATTCTCCATCACAGCTATTTCCACCTGCAGATCAAGATCTCTCGAATGTTATCTGGCCAACTTGCCCAAGGACATGCCTCATGTAAAGAAATGTGCTCTCTCATTTAAGCTGTCAATTGTTTTAGTAGGCAACCTTTCACATGGTTTGTCAAACAAATGCATAGAATGCAATGAATGTTGCAATGTGTACAGAATGAGTTACATGATAGTGGTTCATACAACGAAGAAAAGGTAAACGACGACCAAAAAGAGGAGAGCCTCATTAAATGCATATGACTTAATAAAGAAAAAACATTCTATTAATGAGCTGACATCTAGTAGAGTTTTATAAAAGAATTACAAATATGCATACACGCACGCGCACATTATTTATAAAACTGAATCCTATCCCTATAACATTTTATGTTGCACCCAATCAATGTGACTACTGGGAAACACTTAATGTATGCTCCCCCAAGAAAAACAAACATTTGTAATATATTGATATTTCAGAACATTTTCGAAACTGTTACATTCATTCACATAATTCAATAACACAGCACAAACATTTGCGACATAAATTACCTGAAAATAACGAGATGTTAGATCCTGTCTTCTGTCGATTCGTACAGCTGTAAGCCACACAGGAAATAACCATATTCGTTGTCCCACAACTTTCTCCAGCAAGCCTCCAAGATGTTTGTCTTGAAGAGTTTAACACTAATGCACGTATGAACAACCCAACTGCCCACACTTGTAACACAACTGCTGGGACCACCCTCACCCAAATTATTTATCAGTCTGGTGGCCATGCCCCATTAAGAACAAATGACAATGACAAATCTTCAAGTTAATTGGTTCCTGGTGTCATCGTCGCTGACTACTAGTTTATAATTGCTTTTGTTTGCCTTATATTGTACATGATGATGGTGAGGAGGAAATACATTAACTTACTTACTCACTTACTTACTTACATATGTTAGACAACTATTTGAAACATGCTATGTTCACACTATAAACAGTACTACCCTATGTGTCATGCAGTGGATGCAACTGTTTCTGCTGTGCAATGAAATGCCGGCCAGTGGTCCACGCCCGCTTCACTGCAGTGAGCTGGCTTATCGCTCTTGTTTATAGGGGGGTGATTAATGATGTAACTCTATGCATGCACCAGAAAATGGAATCAGAGTGTACGAATAGCTTTGGGGTCGTTGAGTCTCACATTAATGAATAACACCTCATCTACCTTCAGGTAAAAAACTTATAAGAACAACTTATGTACTATTGCTGACCATGCTTGCAGATGGCGACTTTGAGACCACAACTCATAAGACAGCTGCCCCTCGGTGACCTAGGAAAATTTACCATGTATCTCATACACCAACACCCACCCGTCATACCATGCATGTAAGTACTACCTTACACCAATACCCACCTGTCGTACCACACATGTAAGTAATACCTTACACCAATACCCACCCGTCATACCATACATGTAAGTAATACCTTACACCAATACCCACTTGTCATGCCATACATGTAAGTATTACCTTAAAGTTACACCAATACCCACCTGTCATACCATACATGTAAGTAATAGTATTACCTTAGGCTTACAAAAATACCCACCCGTTATACCATACATGTAAGTATTACCTTACACCAATACCCACCCATGATACCATTCATGCAAGTATTACCTTGCACCAATACCCACCTGTCATACTATACATGTAAGTATTACCTTACACCAATACCCACCCATGATACCATTCATGCAAGTATTACCTTGCACCAATACCCACCTGTCATACCATACATGTAAGTATTACTTTGCACCAATACCCACCTGTCATACTATACATGTAAGTATTACCTTACACCAATACCCACCTGTCATACCATACATGTAAGTATTATCTTACACCAATACCCACCTGTCATACCATACATGTAAGTATTACTTTGCACCAATACCCACCTATCATACTATACATGTAAGTATTACCTTACACCAATACCCACCTGTCATACTATACATGTAAGCATTACTTTGCACCTCTCTTTGGGATATCAACGCAACCATTGTTTGATATATATAGGTCAGTGAATGAAGTCTGTAAAATATTGGCATAGGCCAGGTCAAGGCCATTGACATGAAATGTCATTTCGAGCACACAGCGCTTGAACGCCATCTCAAAACCATGATAGAAATGTCTCGATTGCACCATATAAATTATTAATCAGTAAGTTTCCAATACGTATCATAAATATAAAAATTTGCAATTTCGACAATGTATTGATAATCCTCACACACTGACACAATTCTGATATTCATGAGCGAACGCGTATCATGTATCGAGAAATTAACTGATTTTCGCCCATTGTCAGTAACGGCCTTACCGGCTTACATCAGCTTTAAACAGCATTTTACTTTCACGAATAAAATTCATATTGAGATGTTTAATAAATTCATAATAATGATTACTCTACAGAAATAAAGAGTACAGAATTTTCCCAGCAATGGCTTATTCAAGCTGACCCATAATATAAAGGACAGGGGCCCTGACAGGGCATTTTTAATTGCAGTTAGCAACAGCATACTGTTGCACTGGTCTGTCTTCTGATCAGTTCTAGTCCCAGCTGGTACCAGGTAATCAACAACTAAATGCTAAAGGGTGTTGTTTCAATGTTTGTGTGAGCTGATAAGACATGTCTGGGAAGACATGAGAAGGTGGGGGTTCACAAGCCAGATAGATGGCTTCATCAGCTAGGCATCAAATGTCTTTGCTAATTTTACTATGGGCCCTGCTAGGTGGTATTACCTCTGACTAGTTTCCCTGAGAGGCTAGTACTGGACTGACCCTCTACCTACTCAGATACAATTACACCTGCCTATATATATCCTGTTGTACAAACTAGCTCCTCCAATACCCCAGTGGAACAGGTCGATAAAAAGACAGATTGTGCCTCATCAGTAATTAAGTTCCATATATAACTGAAATTATTTGATGTTGTGAGCTCTCATTAATGATAATGTAATTTTCCAAGCATCCAAGTGAGCACCATGTTCAAGGGTGGCAGACCGATTGACCAGCCAAGGTTGTCTGGAAACGTGTTGTTATAGGCAGTGCAGTTGCAAAACAGTTGCCAGATACCAGCTGTGTAATTTATACAATATTACTCATGATTTTATTGTTATTTCTAAGTGTTTTACTTCTACTTTTACTTCAAGTACTTTTGAAAAGTAGTTTTACTTTTTACTCAAGTACTTTTTACAAAGTACTTTTACTTTTACTCAAGTAGTTTTAAGGTGAATTAGTTTTGCTTTTACTCAAGAATAAAAAATTCAAGTATTTCAGTCAATCCTGCATGTAAGTTTACCTTACACCAATTATTACCAATACCCACCTGTCATACTATACGTGCAAGTATTACCTTACACCAATACCCACCCATCATACCATACATGTAAGTATTACTTTGTACCAACACCCACCTGTCATACCATGCACGTAAGTAATACCTTACACCAATACTTACCCGTCATACCATGCATGTAGGTATTACCTTACACCAATTATTACCAATACCCACCCCATACTATATATATATAAGTATTGCTTTGTACCTCACATACCAGTATTTACATTTCATATCATATGTGTGTAAGTGTTGCTTTGTACGCCAGTATCACAACATGCCATGTATGATATCACACGTGATGTCATTCATATATATACATAATGTCACAATATAAATTATATATTATGATATCAGTGTATATTACATATAATATGATGTAACAGTGTAAATTACTTATAAAATAGAGCAATTACATGTATGATATAATAGCGTAAATTATATATATATATATATATATATATATATATATATAATACAACAGTGTAAATTAGGTATTTAATGTCACAGTGTAGATGAAATATATATATATATATATATATATATATATATATATATATATATATATATATATATATATATATATATATATATATATAGTATAACTATAATAGCGTTGCACCTGCACGTGAGAAAAGACATTCACAGCAAGAGCATATTGCTCCTAGCACTACCCAGTTTTGGTAGGGCAATGAGAACTTTATGCCCAAAAATCATGGTACAACTGCCGGCAACAGACTGACAGACATAGTTACAAACTACTGTTTTTATTATATATATACCACAATGTAAACGACATATGTGATACCCAGATGTAAACCACAAATATAATACCCCCCAAACTAAAAGACTCCTACGTCTGTCCTTTTTCAGTTTCTATGGAGCTTGGACAATACACGTGATCGAGTCTCTCTGTGTGTTTTACTTGGCATGGTAAGTAAGTTTTACTTGGCATGGTAAGTAAGTTTTACTTGGCATGGTAAAGAAGTTTGTAGCAGATTTTTAGCTGCAATTGGTTACAGGTCTGAACAATTATTAATGAAACCAGAACTAAATTGGAAAAAGTGTGCTATTGATGAAAACATATTTATTTGAACTGGACTACATTCAAAAGCATTATAGTTGTTAAGTGTTTTACGAACGCTTCTATATATTAGCTAAAGTATGATATAAAATAGGCAACATTAAGACACCTTATAGGGTAGAATAGTGTTTAAATATCACACACAGTGCGTATTTAACATCTCGTAAGTAGTTCAGTTGCCATAGCCACAGTCCGGTCCCACACGGAGCCAGTCACACAGTTGTTTTGTGTTGTTACAGGAAACTAGACCTGAGTGCTTGGTGTTGCACGAAGTGGACCGTACAGACTTTCATCTACGGCTATTTCTCCCTGCGTCTCCTCTACTCATTCAAGTCAAGAAAGAAAACTCGCTGAAAGACATCCAGCGGTTGCAATGACACTCTGCATTGGCTGGGCTCAGGACAAGCCATGCTAGATAAGACACTGTAGTCTTGCTAAGCCGGACTGTTCATGATGGATGAAAATATTCATCAAGTTGAGAGACAATCCAAAAATGAAATCATCGCATGGTGCATCCACTGAACCCTGTTCACCATTCCACGTCGTTGAATGAATGATCGGAACAACTTTCTACTGATTGTGTAAATGATCGGAACACCTTTCTACTGATTGTGTAAATGCTAGCAGCGTGAAAACGTTTAAAAACAATTAACAAATATATCAGATATAAACACAGAATAAAAATTGGACTATACAGATAAGCATATGGCTTCCTTGTCCACTTACCATCTGGAGTTTTACTTTTGGTGACAATGTTGTTCTTTGTTTCTGAGTAAAATGTGAGGTGTTAATTTATTTCTTGCATTTAATTTCTATGTCAGAATTTTAATTCCCAATTCGGATGATTGGTTGAATGTCATTACAACTGGTATAATAATATGGTCATTAATAAATAAATCAGCATGTTAAATGCTCAATATTTATGGTTGCCCGACTGCCCGGGACATGCAGAATGTCCTGTTGGGCAGGCTGACTGTGCCTATCACTTCCCCAATTGGGCAGGTAGAATGCGGCGCTGGGCAAGCGTTGTCTGTAGCACTGGTCCGGTGAAATGTAGCAGCGTTGACGAAATATTCATTATTGACTGTTGATTGATGTATTGCTGTTTATTATAATTAGATTAACGGAACTAATCTCATTGTCCTGATGCCTCACTAAAATATCACATTTAAAATCGCGCCAGCACTTTACCATGAGGCTAATGCTAACATATCTAAAGATGGAGCGCGCAGTAGCGTTTGCTTCACTATATTCAATGGTGCTGATATAAACGTATTCGTCGTTCCTGTTTTAAAAGTATAGCTTCCTTTACACAATGCTATTTATGTCGATTTGTCGCATTCAGTTCGCATCACAAATATTACAATACTAGCGCGGGTGGGCAGATATCGTGTGAGGGCGATATGCACGGATTGAACACGGACTCGTTGCACGGCCGTATTGAACTTGATGATCTAATAATAATTCCAATTCAGGACGTTATTTGCTGTTGATGCTGTGGTTTTGTAATTGTGTAAGTTACTGGGAAACCATTTCTCTTCCTTCTGTTTCCCAGTATTGTAGAAGTGCACAATAGTAGAGGACTATACAGGGAACATCGGGAAAAGTGACGCGAAATGATGACAATTCCGAAACGTCTGTCTGAATCCTCTTATGAACATCAGAAAACTAGACACTCTGCATCAGTGACACTCTCACACCGTGACGCCTGCAGCGACACAATCTACGAGTCATCCTTCGCGTAAACTATTAGCATCGGATTACGTCTACTGTCGAACTGGTGTGGCGGATGTGACACGCTTGTGAGATACACCCGCAGTTAATGGGCCAGAGCGTTATGTGTGTGCACAGGACATCGGCACAGTCAAACACATGTCTTTGTGTGAGCAACCCCATTTTGATTTTTGATCGAGTTTCCCAATATTGCAAACCTAGCAGCATTACGTTGGCTACGCGGTTATTCAGTTCCTTGTTTTCCACATATTAACTGTGTAGGCGGTCACTTGGCATTAATGTAGTACGGCCTAATGCATCGGTGGTAACATAAACGGTTGCCTCGACACCACAACAAACTAACATCGCAAATGGAACGCTTCTAACATTGGACACTGACTCATCTGTTCAATGTTATAGCGTACCTTCTCTGCTTTAATTCAGGATTGGAACTGTACTATTTCGTACCTGTCAACTCTTACGCATAAGCTGCGAAACTCGCGGTTTTGTATTGAATGTCACGGTCTCACGGCAAATGTGTGATATCTCGCGCAAATTTTTATATTCTTTAGCAATGGAAATTATCAAACAAAACGTCTTTTGTTTGTGAAAATAAGACACAAAATATATGTGTATGTGTCGCAAACAAACGCCTCAGTTAATGTTACTGGTAGTATGCGCCTTTTATCGAATAACGGGTGAAATGTGGTCCGTGATTGGTGAGCAGCCGAGCATCAAACAATGAGATTTTCTGTTGGAAAGCTGTGTAAACTTGACCTTACGTTTGAGATAAAAAATGTTCTTGAAATTCACTGAGATCAATGGGCCGTGGGACTTCGCGGCCTACGGCACCCTGGACACTGGCTACATTCATATAATGGCAGAATCGGTCCCGGAAGATGAACTTCCGTGCACCGATGCTGCCGTATTCAACCAAATAATGACTCAAGCTATGATTTATCCTGCCTATTAATTGGGCGGTAACGGAAACTCCACACCGTGCTGACCACATAAAATTATAGCCGAATAAATTATACGATGGCGATAACATAATCATCTTCTGCGGCTGTCCCTATTCGGAGTGGCCGCTAGTATCTTCGTCCATCATGGCGTCCTGCCATCGCGTCTTCCTCTACAATTCTTCCACTTCCATGTCCCGCTTCCCGACGTCTCGTTTTCTTGTACTGTGTTGTTCCTGGCAGCGTTTGTTGCTTCCCACGGATATCTGAACTGCCAAATTTATGTGATCTGCCAGCGAGGGAGATGATGTTATATCAAAAATGTTAAAACTAAACCGTACGCACTGTCAGACCTCCAATATTTAATAACTATTATTATTATACGATATTACAATGAAGAGAGATTTGGTGGGAGTGGGATAGAAGCGGAGAATGAGAGCGAGGGGTAGGATGGAAGGGAGACGATTGGTGGAGGCGGCAGTGACGAAGTTACGACAAAACGGGAAACAATCGATCACCGGTATCGATGGCAGCTTCACCCCGGACAGGGACAAAGAGGATAGCAACAGAAACATCACACTTCGAATAAAGGGTTACTTGGACCGTCCAAAACGACAGGCCAAGGTCTTTATGTAGCTATGTGAAGAAGGGAAACAATCAACGACCGGTATCGATGGCAGCTTCACCCCGGACAGGGACAAAGAGGATAGCAACAGAAACATCACACTTCGAATAAAGGGTTACTTGGACCGTCCAAAACGACAGGCCAAGGTCTTTATGTAGCTATGTGAAGAAGGGAAACAATCGATGACCGGTATCGATGGCAGCTTCACCCCGGACAGGGACAAAGAGGACAGCAACAGAAACATCAC
>BSQZ01000017.1:62500-85000 GCA_033239005.1 Lamellibrachia satsuma | reverse complement strand
AACATAAATACGGTGGAAATCATCAGAGGTTGCAGAGGCTGATGAAAGTGTGTTTTCAATACATGATTGTTTCCTTAGGCAACACGCTTTGGAACCAACCAGAGGTAAAATGTATAAGCCATGGTATTGTCTATTCAAAATGAATTAGTTTATATTAAAATACACCAACCTTTGTTTGGTAGCAGTGGCCTTAATCAGATGCATTTTAATATAAATGGAAAATCAGGGAAACATGTAATAATCAATGCAAGAGAAATGTCCATAAAGATTTTCATAGTAAGCCACTGGCGTGTTATGTTTGATTGTAGTTGCAAATGGTTATTTCATATTAGCTCTTATATGTGCACAGACAAAATAATGAATTTTGTTTCGCTTTAGCGCAAGCAGTGTGAATATGTAGAAATATATCAAATTGATAGGTATATGATAAGGGCGGATTACACATCAATAAAACAACTCTCGATAAGGCAATGCCATAGCAACCACTGACCATAGTGGCGCGAGTGAAACTATACTGCAATCCACAGAAATCACTGACTGAATGTAAACGAATGTCACAAGTGACGTCAAAAAACCACGTGATCGCCCATCTCATTAACTTCGAATTTTACGCGCGCTTTGTGAGTTAGACCCATTAAACATCTAATTGTGCCTATAAATATTTTTTTCTGATAAATGTTTATGTTGGCATATAATATATACAATATTAAACTTTTGTGTACGAGAAAGCATTTTAGCTGGTGTCTTGTTGTTATTCCCTTTAAAGATGGCTTAGACGGCACTGACTGCGGTGAATTCAAACTACCGTCAAAGCTCGAGATCCCCTTCCTGAGGGGAAATGACTTCTCAGAATTCGCTGTCAGTATCTGGTTTAGGCGCAGCGGAGAAGGTGTCAACCCCATGCCGGTGGTCGCCAGCAATGGCGATTGTGCGAACCCAACTATCGAGGTACTGTTATTTTGTATTTTTGTTCAGTATATAACAAATAGTTTTACACGACTTTATTTGAATTAAATGTCAAATACGGTTCCACGTGTACGTTTGTTTATCATTTAAATGGTAGATATGTAATATATTAGCCATAATAATAACTGACCGTGTATACTGAAAGTTTTCGCAAAGTCAACATGTTCATGTGGGCTCCTGTATAACCCTACATCACGTGTAGGCTACTATATAACCCTACATCACTAATGCCTATAGTATGGTAGTATTCGTTCACTAAATAATATTTTTTTTGTAAACACATAATCATATTCTTCAAAATAGAATATGGCCACGCTGTTTGCGTCCAAACTCAACTTATGTAACAAAGTTTAGCCTTTGTTTACTAAACTAGTCCCGTTCTGACTTAGCAGCGCGCTTGATTGAGAGTTTTCATTACTATTATTTGTGGATTACGTATTAACATAGAGGTGACAAAGCAATGTCCCTTACTAGCATTGAGATTTCCATTGCGGCATTAGCTTAAGCAATAACATAAGGTTTGGGAGAATTTTTCGGAATACTGGTAACACAATTGCCAACATTGACAGTAACTTTGTTACATTTTATCATCCCCTACTAATTTCACTGATCGTTCAACGTTATTCTTGATCAAAGTGATAACTGCTGTTTATGGCTGCACGTGTGACTATTAATGGCAATCACCGTTAAGCAGCTCACACGTAACCAAATTGCTGTTATGTTTTAAACAATATTTCGGTTTAAAATTACAGACTACGTTTTGGCAGGACATTCTATCAAGTATAGGACAGTATAAATATGAAAGGAATATTTACCACATTGTTACTTATATAATGTGGATCCCGTAGGCTACAAGTAACTGATCTTATTGTATACAGGAACGGGAAATAAATTGGCAGAATACGTGGGAAATGCATTCCAGAGTATCTCATTCCAACAGTGTAACCACTTTCCCCAAAATGCAAAGACTTTCAATAATGTACTAATTACACGAGTGCTAAGGTAAAGTCAAATCCAGCATAGTATAGTATGCGCCTCTTTTCGCGACAGTTGCTACACAGTTTCATTCCATCACATTTTTTCTTGAAATATGAATACAATAAGCTTACGGTGAGTAAAAAATTACGAGGAATAAATATACGTATCTCTATTTAAATGTCGAGTTTCTTTAGACATAACACAAAAAATGCCTTCATAAAACGGTACCACTGTGCTTCTGTACTGCAACTCCGTTTCACAAACTTTCAGATAATGAGCACCGGCGCGACAGGTCTGTCCGTGAAGATTTCTTCTACGTCAGCAGAATACTTTAACGACGCAATCTCTACAGTAAGTAACATTAAAGCAAAATTTTCGATGTTCTGCAAAATAAGCATTCCGTCGTTAATTTTCCATAATGACTTTTGGCTGGATATTTTCCGGCCAACTTATTCATGTACAATTTTCGAACTTGATGATTGCGTAGGATTCGTCAAGTATATATACTTAAAATTGTATTCCGCTACAAATGTCGATAGCATATTGTCATTTTATTTTCCGCATGACCTTTGGCTGGATATTTTGGAATTTACCGGCCGCATAGGTATCGTCAAGTATATTTTTTCATAATTTTATTTCGCAATCATTGTCAGTTGATTCATACATTTAGAATTTTATCTTAGTGAGATTTACAGTTTTTGTTTAAAACAAATAAACATGTCATCAAATTTGGTCTGAGATATCCAATGATTCGTCTGGAGATTCTTCGTGAGTCAAAACAACGCCATCGGGTCAGATACCAACTTGAATGCTGCGTACACGCCAGAGCATCTTCTTTCATCAAAGATATAAGATACGTTGAGAAAGAGCAAAGAGCACCCAGCAAACTAGTTCACGGATTAAAATACAAAAGATAGACACACCAACAGCATATTCTAGGGTTATTCTCATCAGAACAGAGACGTTTAAGATGAGGCCTTATAGAAACTTTCAAAATAATATTGGGGAAGCAGAACATTGCACACACTGCACTGGCGTATCGACCAGCTGGAAAAGGGTGAACTGAAATGCGATACTTATCTATGGTTCACTCCCAACCATTTTTGTAATTTTAGTCGTCGTAATATTGCAACAAAAAGCGAAAACAACTCTGGCATGATTAACTAGCATGATACATAACTACACATTTACATTACAGCATATAACTATTGCTAAATAACTGATGACTAATACGTAGCGATAATGTCTGGTTTGTAGCACGTTTTAAATGCTTGTATGGTTCTACAAGTGGTGAAGACTTCACTAAGAGAGTTAGTTCCATAATCTCGCTCCATGAATGGAGATTCACATGTATATGACATTGGAAAGAAATCGGTGCGGTGTAACCTTTTTGTGTGCAAATTACTTAGTAATTCACCATGAAATGTCCTAAACATAACAATAGCCGTCTTGAACTCAACTGTACCTAAACACTTTAGAAAGCCTAATTGTTGAAACAGAGTGCTCTATATCCCTGACAGTTTGCAATTGCGCAAACACTTCTTCAGCCAGAGAATTGTCTGGAACCAACTCCCATCCTATGTGACAGATACACCCCATGCAAATACCTTCAATAATAGATTTGACCACATGTAGCATAAATGGGCTTTACAATAGGCCATTTGGCTTAACCTCGCCTATTAAACCTAACAAGATAAAATATATCAGGATATATATCAAGACAATTAAATGGGATTTAAAAACTTTTCAATTATTCATTTCATTATGACTACAAGGATTCCACATGCGTTGTTGCTGATGCCATTGGTTTTTCCAGAATGATCAGATGGGCGACGAATTCGTCCACGTGGTTGTGACGGCCCGTATGAACCGAGTGAACGGATGGGGCTGGGTGAAAGTGTATACTGACGGCGTGCAACAAGACGTTGGCTTCCTCAACGGTGCGTTAAATAACAACAACAACAACAACAAAAACAATAACAACAACAGCAGCAGCAACAACAACACACATATACACAGAGACACACGCGCACATGTTGTCAGGTCATTTTTATATAACACAGAAACAAATATTCTCCCATATATATATATGTGTGTGTGTGTGTGTACTGTCTCTAACGATTTCATGTATTTTGTTCGGCTACAGGAAGGTTGCCGGGAACGTTTTTCCCAATGATGATCGGAGCCAACAAGTGCATGCCACCCCCTCCAGCCCCCCCTCTTGGCGGTCACTTTTTCGAAGGGACCATGGACAGCGTAAGTTTAATTTGCAAATGACATGTCTGTTCAAGCTCTTTTGAGCTCTTAGCACGAGGCATTTATGTCCCACTTGTTCTGTCAGATTCACGTTCGCCTGAAATCGTCGTGCGCATTACTTCCCACTAATCACACTACGAACGTCAACCTCTATTTGTCTGTTCTGCGTCGCGGCAGAAAAGCTCTTGATGTTTGATCATCGCCTTCACAACATCGTCGTTGTCATAGGGCCGATTACCTAGCTGACAAACGTTCATCCACCGTCTTCCGAAGTTACCGTAATAAATAGACTTTAAGTGATTACCTCACTGACATCTTGTTTTGGATGGAATCAAGTTAGCTAAAGCTTAACCCAGATAAACCAGACCTTATTATGATTGGCACTAAGCAACATCGAAATAGGGTCGTCACCCATTTTCCAGTTAAATTGCTTGGCAGTGATATATTCCCATCAGATACCGTTCGTAATCTATGTGTTGTCTTTGACAGTGACTTAAATTTTCGGCAGCATATTTCTCAAGTTGGTAAATCCTGTTTCTATCTATATAAGTGATATCCGTCCAATTCGGCGTCTCACATCTTTATCAAAAATACATGTATGTATGTATGTATGTATGTATGTATATTTCTTTACTAACTCTGTTTATTTTAGTATCATTTAGTATCATTAAAAAAATATGCGTTAAGATTACGTTTACGTTTCTGATTGCTTGGTAAATATTTGGTCGTATGCAGTACAATACATGAATAGTTGCCTTACCCGACAGTATTGATGGAAATTCTCTGCCGATACACGAATCTCAAGATAATCACCTGCCCTATTTCATTCAAATTACCACAAATAATTATGCTCTTTCACTTTCAGATAAGCTTCGCGAGATACTATCTCAGCACAGCTGAAGTAGAGGAACTGTACGCCAGTAAAGGGGCATGCATTGGCGAGTAATGACCCTGTTACCAACATCAACTGGACGAGAAGGCAAGAACAAGAACCTAGGCATATGTGAAACAGCAAACGTAGACATATGAACTCGTCACCGACCTGCGTGTCAATGAAATACTCCACTGCTGTATACTTTAATAATGTTAGTAATTATACAGCTCGTCTATATAATCCAATAAATAGTTGATAGTACAGATAAGCGTTTTGTTCGTGGGTGTGTTCTCGAGGTTTCATAGATGCTAAAACCTGTTAGTTATCTAGAGTAGCAAAAATACTCGTCCTACGTACGCGATAACTTGGTAGTTCGTAGGTGACTGCCACAATAACACTGTTCTCAACATTTCACGCACACACGCACACAAGCACACACGTACACACGCACAAATGCACACACGCACACACGCCACACGCCACGCCACGCCACGCCACGCCACGCCACGCCACGCCTCACCACAAACACACACACGCACGCACGCACGCACGTACGCACACACACACACCTATGCCTTGGTAGTTGGTGCTGCCAGTTAATATCTTGATGGCTCCTGTGAAACCCTCGAAATTGCAGCATAATATTGGCAGTCATAGTAACGTCTGGCGACGCTTAACATATGTATTACGTAACTTTGGACAATCGAAGAAACGACGCATGACGTTGTCAACAATTGTACGTAATTGTTCGTGTAGCGTTGCGGGCAGTTGTACGTAATGACTACAAAGGGTAATTAGATTGTCCGTAGAAAAAAAATAACAGGGGTGAAGACGACCCGTCCGTGGGGTCGTGGGTAATCCCCTCCCGAGATGCAAAGCGTCTAGGAGGAGAAATATAACGTACATCCAAACATACTCACGGTGACCAAAAATTATTATTATAATAATATGCACACACCCCTATTTTCGCTCATAATTTTTTTTACTTATGTAACATGTCATTGTTCACACAGTACACATTGGAAGTTGGATATTCATTCGCATACAACTTATGCAGACAATTTAACAGATGATAGGTTGTGAAGGGAATGTTGTGGAGTGATATGTTGTGATACGAAACGCTGTGGCCAGCAGGTTGATTGTTGTGCCAAATATGTTAACATAACAGTCAAGTAAAAAATCACAGAAATATGCATCTCTAAAGTGCTAGAGTCATTTTTTTATAGAAAAAGTTGACCTACTACTTTTGTAACATAATTTATGTGTGCTGATTCTAATGTCGCTGTCTGTCACGCTGTCCTGTCAATATATACCCTTCAAAATGCTAAATAATGTATGCGCCCAGTTTATATAGATCGTGAAGTAAAACAGAACATCTAGGGGCGTGGTCATAGTAAACATGCTTCAACACACACCTGGAAACATTCTCCAAAGCCAGAAATATTATTATCGCTATTTTCATCAACCGGTATGGCGTCATTCTTGAATTTCAAAATGGCGACCATGGCCAATCACTATTTGTCTAATAATTGAACTGCTAAAACACACATAATATTGATTTTAGTGGCTACAACCATGTTTTGTGAGGAAAGGATTTTGATGTTTGAGTAATTTTTTTTAAATAGTGGTAGTCATCTTGGATTTCAAGATGAACACCCATAATCAACAACTACTTTTCTCATATATTTTAATATTGACTTGATATTATATTGACTTGAATACCCGTGTCTTGGTGAGCACTACAAATTGCAAAATGCTGACCAATATAATATGTATATCTGATATATACTGTTAATTTTTTTTTCTTTTTAGCAGAACTACTGGAAAAATACTACTGTAATACTCACAGTAATTAAAAAGACTACACTACCAGCACACTATCAAAAGACCGCTATATAGTACATTAAACATTTTACATAACCAGCTAATAACAAATAAATGGGTAGGCCGAGATCGACGTGGGCCGAGATCGACGGGCCGAGATCGACGTGGGCCGAGATCGACTTGATTCCTGACGACAACAAATATGAAAATAAAGTTAGGGTTAAGAGAGCAAAAAATTGCATACTTTGCCCTGCGGTCAAAACATGCAGTTTTCCGCTCTTTTAACCCTAGCTTTATTTTCATATGTAAATCTAATTAATTGCTTGTAACGGATGGCAATGCTAGCGGACGGGGCGAGTCGACGGTGGTGAGAGGCTTGATTGTAAAGACAGGCAGTGATGAATGACAGAGAAATGTCACGCAGTTAAAGTTAAATGACAGCAAGATGTCACAATGTTAAAGAAAATGTCACAAAAATGTCAGACAATGACAGAGAAATGATAGCAAAACGACACACATCTAAAGAAAAAAGAAAATATTACAAAAATGTTATACAGTTTTAGAAAAATGACACAACAAAGTCACACATTTAAAGAAAATGTCAAAAAAAGTCACACCTTTCTACAAAAATACACATATTTAA
This sequence comes from Lamellibrachia satsuma, assembly GCA_033239005.1. Lineage (NCBI taxonomy): Eukaryota > Metazoa > Annelida > Polychaeta > Sabellida > Siboglinidae > Lamellibrachia > Lamellibrachia satsuma. The sequence continues at coordinate 77,459 of BSQZ01000017.1, read as the reverse complement.
GGATAATGTTACACAAATTTTACACATTTTAAGAAAATGTCACAAAATACATACATTTAAAGAAAATGTTACTAAAAAGTCACACATTTAAGGAAAATGTTACAAAAATGCTCAGTATTGTGTTGTAGTGTATTGTATTGTATAGTATTGCTGTTTCGCTGTTTCGCTGTTTCGCTACTTCGCTGTTTTCCCAATTTTGCTGCCTCGCATCGGTGCCTTTTTATATCGTTGCTTCTTTGGTTCGTTGCTTCGCCGCCTCGCCCAAAATGTCACACTTTTAAAGAAAATGTTTCACAAATACTACAATATTATAGAAAAATGAAACAACAAAATCAGAAAGTTAAGGAAAATGCAAGTTAATGTATTACGTTTATGCTCTCTAGGGGTAGTTCTTTGAATGAATATAGGCCAAGTTAATACATATATGGTCTACAGAGGCGCTTCTTGAGAGAGACATGGGTCACGTCATTGCATATATGGTCGTTAGGGGCGTTTCTTGAGAGTTATATGAATCACGTTATTACGTCTATGTTCACTAGGGAGCAGTTCGTAGGCGAAATTTGGGTCAAGTTATTGCCATTGTCAAGTTAATACATTTATGGTCACTAGGAGGCACTTTTTAGACGGAATATAGGTCAAATTGTTGCGTCTGTACTCGTTAGGGGCGCTTCGTGAGATATATATAGGTCAAACTATTAAATATTTGGTTGGTAGGGGCGCTTCTTTGAATGAATACGAGTCAAGTTATTACATATTTGGTCACTAGGAGACACTTCTTTGAAGGAATATAGGTCAAGCGTTTTACATATTTGAATGATGTCATTGGTTCCGGGCCCAACATAATACATGACATGACGTCATTGGTTCCGGGCCCCTTTTGGACCATCCGGGGCCTTCACAGCTCTCGACAGGTTAACATAAACACCCGCTAGATGACACCACACAAAGAGGTCTTGTTTAGCAAAAAACATTACATACATAGCATGGAAGCTTTTCTTTATAGCTAAAACCGATACATACTTAGCAAAATGCATTACATATGTAAGTGCGATAAAATACATATAAAAGTGGTAATAAAGCGCGAAAGCGTTTGTACATAGCTAAGTGCGACACAATTTATGAAGGAAGGCGAAAAGTTAAATAAAATGACACAATAAAGTCACAAAGAAAATGTTATAGTACTGTCAACATTTTATATGTCGTATGCAATGTCGAGGTATTAAGAGCATCACATTATATGGTTGATTACACCGGACTGGTTTAATAAGATTTAACAGGATGGCCCAGATGTCAAGTGGACAAGGAAACCAATTGGAAAGAGTCCAACAATTTGTTATCTACGTGTAACCCGCGCTCCTCAGATATTTGTTAATTTTGTTTTTAAAAATATTTACGCTGTTAGCATTTACACAAACTGTAGATAATGTGTTCCATTTATGTATTGTCCTCTGTGAGAACGAGTAGTTTCTTATATCCAATCTACACCGATCTTTCATTGATGTTTCCTCGTATCCTCTAGTTTCTTAAGTTGGTTGGTTGGCTTCCAGCGTGTACTGTCTGAACATTGACATTCCACTGCTGTACTAGGCTACGGGCGAAGATACGTGGGTGGGTGCATGTTGACAGTATCGACGTTTACACCACATTCACGCAGAAGTAAAACATCACAGTAGAAAGAGATGTCAATAGAAACAAATGTATTAGAACAGACGGCTGCTCTACACGAAAGGCAGCATGGCAAGTGCAATGTTAGAACAGACAAAGACTACAGCACTTCACTAAGCATTACGTCACTAAGCAGTACGCATGACTGAGCACAACCAGGTAAACAATAACAGCAGGCACTGATGCACTTATCAGTAGTGCTGTTGCACTGTCAATAAACTCAGGTACAAAAATGCATATTTCAACAGTGCACGCATATTACTGGAATGTGTTCGTGTTTGTAACACCACGGTTATTAGTCATGGGTAAAACATACACAAACAAAACGTGTCTCCTTGTCGTGAGGTATTTATTGGATGACATAGATGAAATGTCGAATGTCTCCCAATTAGTAGCATATGCTAAAACAAGTATGTCAATAACACGCTGGTCGGTGGCTGTTTCACGTTTCATCTGCTCTTAGAGACTTGTTGCTGCGATGGACACCCAGCTGACTTGAGAGATTACTTGCTGTTGTATAGCTCCAACACATCATTAATCCTACAAAATGCGCAGAGTGAACAGGTAGAGATCTGGAAAACTGCCTTTAATTTAACTAATCTTGAAATGACGTAATGCTGAACAATTTTGGACGTATTGTGCGTGCGTGCGTGCGTGTTTGTATGTTGGTTGTAGACCATGGTATAATAGTTTTTTTATTAAGCGGTAAAATAATATGAATTCCACACTAAACATTCTGAATAAGCACACTATCATGCACCGTGTGATCATTAGTTTTAAAGCTACTTTTGTTGGCTGTGTAAATCGTTGCTGTTGAAACTGTCGGTTGTCATGTTGTATGCTTGCGAAATTTATGAACGATCTGGAGGGAACCTGTGATGCTCAACGGAAACGTAATGTCTACACTGAAGACGATTATTCGATAAAACGATAAACAATGTCGTGTATTTGATGAGTTCGCGGTTTCATCATGATACTAAGCCGTGCAAAATTACACAGATGAAAGTTATCCATTTTCGTATTTGAACATTACGTAGAAGACCTACATTGCGACATATTCCAAAATCAGCTTAGGGCATACAAACCAAACCACCACTAAGTCAAAACACTCACGTATATAGTCGCTTTCCAATTTTCCCCATACATGATACCGTACTGCTTCAGGCGGTATTCAGAGGTGCCAACTCTACCGCTTTGGCGGTAGAACTACCGCTTTTTCTTCTCTGTTCACATACTCTACCGCTGTCGAGCCAACATCTCCGGGCAAACCGCAATTTCAAGGTTAAAAATAAAAAATTACTAATTTCGAATCCAAATATACTGTCAACCCATCATTTGACATTGAAATTGCACAAGAAAATAAGAAATGTACCATAATTAAGTAAATATACTCAAATATTGAAACATTCTTCCACCAGGAGCGGGAACCTCCTTTCTCGTACACCGCCTCGCGACCGCGACGACAGGCCCACTGCGTCAGTTATTCATCTACCGCCTTCACATCATAAGAAGCGATAGATCTATCGCTGTGTGATCAATGCTGCTTGGCACCTCTGTGTACTTGATCATTAACATCATATGAAATATCATATAACATAGGCAGTTTGGGTGTGTACCGAAGGTTTTGACAGATAACATGCATTTGGCAGGTCATATTATTGCCATTAGATCATTTATGCGGTGTTCAACAGACAACCTGGCGCATTGTAACCGGTTACCGCCCTGCTAATATATCCGTTAATTATGGTTGCAGACAATTTATGATGCAACATGGCTGCCGGAGGCGTGCGTATAAAAGGCGGCATCGGTGACGGTAAGCGCTACAGCTCGAATCCTGCACTGATACACAGAAGATACGCTACAACGCAGTAAAGGTAAGTCAATGTTCCATGTCAGAACTGCTCAGAATACACACGCACGCACGCACGCACGCACGCACGCACGCACGCACGCACGCACGCACGCACGCACGCACGCACGCACGCACGCACGCACACACACACACACACACACACACACACACACACACACACACACACACACACACACACACACACACACACACACACACACACACACACACACACACACACACACACACACACACACACACACACACACACACATGCAAGTTACCCTATTTCACGATAGTAGTCAATTCTTTAAATGATCTTAACTAGATCGCGCCCTGGTTTGTTAAACCCATATTACCTAAAACGGAACAAAAGTCATGATTTTGGGGCTATGCATCTAAAAACTAACAACCAAGAATATCACGCCAGTGGTTTATTCAAAATTGTTTCTAAAAGTGGGAGATTCTGGTCATATATCCGTTATCCTGGCGGCTGACATGTTTACTGGGCGACCAATAAGCTAGGCTTCAGCTACGATGAATTAAGTGCTTCGTCGTAGATCGAAGGGCCGGAGGATATACAAACAAGTAACGAAAACTCTCAATCATGCGCGCTGCTAAGTCAGAACGGGATTAGTTTAATAAATAAAGGCCAAACTATGTTACATTAGTTGAATTTGGGCGCAATCAGCATGGCCATATCCTATTGGCAAGTATTGGAATAAGGTGTTTACAAATACAGTTTAATTTGGTGAGCAAATGTTGGCAGACTACAGGCATTAGTGACGTAGTGTTATCTAAAAGTATGGCGCGGCCCATGGAAATAAGATGCTGTTTGTTCAACAAGGTTTTCCTGGTAATCCACTGGCGTGATATTTATTAATTCCAGAAATCACACACACAACCGACATGGCTTGTTGGACGCTGTTTGTGTTGACCGTTGCCGCATTCTCTCAAGTATCAGGTACGTTCGTCACCTCGACGATGTTCCCGGTAACAACGATAGTTTTTCTACTAACGATCTCCGTGTTTAGAACATTTAAAAACGATATTGATACATAAGAACAAGAAACATTCTTGCTACACTAGATATAAAAGAAAGTTGCTTTAGAGTAGCTTGTGGAAGGAATGATTTATTTCCTTAAAGCGTATTCGTCCTCATAGTTATGTCAGATTCATGAGTTCGCATAACGTTTACAATTAATACTATGCGTATGTTTAATGCACACCTATACGTATTGAAAACCCCAGTCAGACAATTGCATTCAGAATACTAAACGTAATGTAGATATATGAAAGTGAACATTTATATTCAGCAACAGATTGTTTATATAAATAATTTGTCATTTCATTAGGACGATTAGTGCTTTTAGTAGACCAAGATAACTTACACGTGTCTTTATGCATTATTCAATCGCCATGAGGTGTATCTGTGTAATGTCAGTTTCCTGACATTTCACACCTGTTTTAACTGTAGCTAATAGTCCTATCTGACACACGACAGATGCGATTATCGGCAAGAACTCGATTACATGCGTCACCTTCGACGCACCGCTGTTTAACTGGTTCGGCGATCCTATCGGCTCAAACGGCGTCTATTTGAACAACTATGGCGTCGAAGTTGTACCAGACGGTGTGGTCGGCGACTGCGGTGAATTCAAGTTACCGTCAAAGCTCGAGATCCCCTTCCTGAGAGGAAACGACTTCTCGGAATTTGCTGTCAGTATCTGGTTTAAGCGCAGCGGGGAAGGCGTCGACCCAATGCCGGTGGTCGCCAGCAATGGCGATTGCGTGAACCCAACCATCGAGGTACGAAATCCAGTTATCTTGCCTTTTTATTTAGTAGATAACACCTAACTGAACGAGGTGATATTTTGATTTTTACACGACTTTATTTACACTGAATAGGTCATATATTCATATCTGGTTACAGATTCAGTTGGCCCGGAAGTGGTAGCCACATCATGTAGTAGCCATAGTAATAACTGACCGAAATATAAAGAAAATATTCGTGAATTAGCGAACCAAGTCAAAATGAACATCATTGGCATCCGTCTATTTCGAAAGGTAATGGAACTGCGCCGATTTATTATCCCCTACTAATTTATTATCCCCTACTAATTTCACTCTCCGTTCAATGCTATTTAGCTATTTGCAGATAGTCGAATTTGTCTCAGCGTAATCCTTCATTACATGATACGGTTAAACAAAGTCTTGATCAAAATGATGACTGCTGTTTAAGGCTGTACGTGTGAATACCAATAGCAAGCAACGTTAGACAGCTCTCCCTTGACCAAATTATATTTCTCTTTTAAACAATATTTCCGTCTAAATTGAAAGACAACAACGTTTTGGCAGGACATTTAATCAAGTAGTAAACCATATGTAATGGTAACATTTATTATATTTTTACTTAGACGATGTGAATTTAGTACATTATAATTAACTGACCTTTTTATACGGCACGGGAAATAGCTTAGCGAAAGGTATCGGAAATGAAATGCCCATATACGGAGCTGCGTGTTCAACAGTTATCACGAACATCCATTGTTTGCAGCAATACAACAATTTGTGCCATGCTTTGAGAACCGTATAAAATGTGCGCGCTCTTAGATTGGCTCTTACGCACTCTTAGATTGGCTCCTACGCGCTCTTAGACTGGCTCGTACGCGCTCTTAGACTGGCTCGTACGCGCTCTTAGACTGGCTCGTACACGCTCTTAGACTGGCTCGTATGCACTCTTAGACTGGCTCGTACACGCTCGTAGACTGGCTCGTACGCGCTCTTAGACTGGCTCGTATGCGTTCTTAGACGGCTGACAGACGAAAAGCACGCATTTGGAGAAATTGACTAATCCGTCAATAACTGAATTAGAACGAATTAGATGAATAGAAGTAAATGAAGTAGTATTGATAATTAAAGTAGATGAATAAACTTTCACAAGTGGCATGACCTTTCTTTACATTGCGTCACTTTTATGGGCAGTTGAACGTTAGATGCTCGAACTTACCCGCATAGGGCACGCTAGTCTCGTTTGCAGCAATGTTACTTTTATGCAAATTTGCCCATAATTACCCATAAATGCTCACTTCCGGCCCACAACGACACACTGTCCACTATCGCATTTCACACGTAAACACATCTGAAAGAAAAACGGAGAAAACATGCAATAACACATGTACTTATGTTATTTATTAAAACAACTAGCGTTAAAATGTGATAATACTAATACCAATGGTTTGTTTTATAATGACTTTCATTCAACGTGTTATGGGGTGCACAACTTGGAGACCGGAAGTGCATTATCTCGTCAACTATCGCCAACAACGAGAATCACGCGTGTCCCCTATTGCCCCTACATCTGGTACGTTTGCCGTTTCAGATAAAGAGCACCGGCCCGACTGGTCTGGCAGTGAAGATTTCTTCCACATCAGCTGAATACTCTAACGACGCAATCACAACAGTAAGTCACTCTTACATTAATACATGCGCTTGTGACGCTACGATGGATGGCTACCAGGCATAATTCTATGAGCAAAATACTCATCCTCCGAACGGGATGACTGGGTAGTTCGTAAGTGACTGCAATGCTGCCAATACGTACAGCATGCACAACATTTCAGGATACACCAGTCAATATGTTGGTGCTACCAGTCGTCGATACCTTGATGGCTTCTTGGAATCCTACTCACGAAGTTGCGAAGTAATACTGGCAGTATTACGTCAACCGACGCCTTGGCTTTGTATTACGTAACTTCGAACAATCGTAGAAAAGACGCATGACGTTGTGAACAAGTGCACACAATTGTTCAGCATAGCGTTGTGGACAGTTGTACGTAATACATATAAAGGGTAATTCAATTGTTCGTAGAACAAAGGGTAATTTGGTGAATTTCGCACTGTGTACACACAAACTGTACGTTAATATAAGAAATATCGTGGGAGCCAGTTTTTCTAATTTGGTTCATGACGGTTACATTTACGTTAAACGCAGCTGTCTTGAAAAAAAGTATATACTTTAAAATGTGTCAAGATAATTAGGTTACATGGCAGTTTTGAATTGTCAGCTCTCCAGTCATTATGACTATATAATAAAAATAACGTTTAATCACGTTGCGTTGTCACTGATGTCATGGAATATTCCAGAATGATCAGGTGGGTGATTTCGTCCACGTGGTTGTGACGGCCCGTATGAGCCGAGTGAACGGATGGGGCTGGGTGAAAGTGTATACTGACGGCGAGCAACAAGACTTTGGCTTCCTCAATGGTACGTGACACATTACAGGTTAGACAATGTTAATTATGACAGTGTTAATTAGGTGTGTGTATATATATAATGTGTGATATATGTGTGTGTGTGTGTTTGTGTTTATGTTTGTGTGTGTTTATGCGCCCTGTTTTTTCCCCGTGCAATATTATATATATATATATATATATATATATATATATATATATATATATATATATATATATATATATATATATATATATATATATATATATATATATATATATATATATATATATAATTTGTGGCATCGGTGATACGCTGAGTGGCGCCACTGTCGGGAATGTGGACTGATTGATTGAACTGATTGAACGCGTGTGTAATAACATAATAACTTCAAGCGCCCATGACGCTAATTTTGAAAGGCCACACGCACGCACGCACGCACGCACGCATGCACGCACGCACGCACGCACGCACGCATGGACGCCCTCACGTAAGTACGCAAGCACGAACGCACGCACTTCATAATTTTAATACGTGAACAATTTTAAATCAAAGTTTAGTATAAGCTTACAAAAATGTACTGACATATATTGTTTAAGAATAATTTTACAGTACGATGTCTCTTAAGATTCCATGTATTTTGTTCGGCTACAGGAAGGTTGCCGGGAACGTTTTTCCCAATGATGATCGGAGCCAACAACTGCATGCCCCCACCTCCCAGTCCCCCGCTCGGCGGGCACTTCTTCGAAGGGACCATGGACAGTGTACGTTCAGTGTACAAATGACATGTCTGTTCAAGCTCCTTTGAGCTCTTGCCAGTAACCACTTAAGCCCACATGTTCTCTCGGCTTTCAGATTCACATTCGTCTGAAATCGTCGTGAACGCCGTCGTATTATTTTCCTTATTTTCTGCTTATTTCTTCTGCCTCCTGACGCAAAGCTGCTGATGTTTGTTCATCACTTTCATCACATCGTCGTTGACACTGGGCCGATTACTTAGTTGTCAAACCTTCGTTCGCCGTCTTCCCTCTTCCGGTGTCCGCACAAAACACGAATGTATCGACTTCGCCATTTATGTTTGCTCTACTAATTCAACGTCAGCACAGTTCGAACTTTCATCTCTTTTCCGTTATATGTATTTCGTAGCTGGACGACGTAAGATGTATCACAATATAACTCCCCTCCACGTATAACAATATATTTCTTTACTAACTCTGAGTCCTGTTTATTTTAGTATTATTAGAAATATATGCATGTGAAGATGCGTCATATCACTTGTACGTTTCTGATTGCTTGGTAAATAGTTGGACGTTAGGTCGTATGCAGGACAATACACGAATAGTTGCCTTACCCGACATTATTGATGAAAATTCTCCGCACAAAGATAATCACCTGCCCTATTTCACTAAATTTACCACAAGTAATTATGCTCTTTCAGATAAGCTTCGCGAGATACTATCTGAGCACAGCTGAAGTAGAGCAATTGTATGCGAACAGAGGGGCATGCATTGGCGAGTAACGGCAACACCAGCTGGACGAGTCAGGCAAGAATTAAAGCCGAGGAACACGTGAAACAGCAAACGTAGACATGTGAACCCGTCACCGACCTGCTTGTCAATGAAATACTTATTTTCACTGCTGTATACATTAATAATATTACTAATTATACAGTTCGTCTATATAATCCAATAAATAGCTGACAGCACAGAGTCGCTTTTTGTTCGTGCGTGTGTTTACTAGGTGTCACATACTGTAAAACCCGTTAGTTACTCTAATATATACAAAACCTCGTACGGGATATCTTGGTAGTTCGTAAGTGACTGTCATGATACAAATACATTTACAATATTACGCAGAATATCCATCTATTCCCTGGTATTTGGTGCTGCCAGTCAATATCGTGATGGCTTCTGGGAATGCAACACTCGAAATTGCAACGTAATACCAGAGCTAGCGTATACCGTGCTGCGTCACTCCACTTTGGAATTACCATATGTCATCTGATTTGTGCCAGTTCCAAAGAAGCAAAACCTACCATGTACATCTCAACTTTCCTAGGCAAATGTTCGGCATACCAAGTAAATTATCAATACATGTAAACTAGTTCTAATTGTTTCCCGCACTTGGCAATGTTCTAATAACTGACTAATCAACCAGAACATTACCGCAAAGCCAATCTCCAGTTTCTAGTCGTATCTGTTTTTTGCATTCAGACTCAATCAGATTTGGTCGTGAGGTCAGCTACACTGTAATTGGTACGTAAATTCCGGAATTGGTGAAAATGTAAATGATATTTTCAGTTACTTTTCAATTACATTATATAATATATTCTGCTTAAATTATTTGCTGCAAATATTAAAGTAAATATAATATGTTGCATATATGTTTACCATTATATGTATCATGTACTCAAAGGAGTACAAATACACACCCAAACTAAAACTAAGCGAGTTAGACATTATGGTACCAGATATTGACCCTCACGTACTCATGGGCAAACAAAGATATACTAGATGCTGATTTAGCACTGACAGGCTATGTAATGTTTTGGAAGGATAGGCGAGAACGCCGTGGAGGTGGAGTCATTTTATATATTAAATAATCTATAAAAGCATATGAAATAAGACTGGAAAGTGAAGCAGATAGTGAGGAAGCAAACTGGTGTAACATAGTTACCAAGAACTCAACATCAACAATAGGAGTAGTTTATCGTAGTCGATGCATAGGATAAGAGGGAGATAAACTACAAAAGCCTATACGGGAGGTGAGCAAGGGGGAATGTGTTATGACGGGTGATTTTAACCATGGCTATATACAATGGAAATCATTAGAGAGTGCTGGAGGTGATGACCATCAGTTTCTACTTCCAACACAGGATTGTTTCCTTACTCAACATGTCATGGAACCAATCGAAGGTGGGAATGTGTTAGATTTAATTTAGTATTCTCAAAATGAATTAGTTGACAATGTTAAAGTACACGAATCTTTGGTTTCAAGTGATCACAACCAGATCCATTTTAATATAAGCGTAAAAACAGGGGATACATATAAAAAAAACAATGGAGGAGGAACTTCAGCAAAGGCAAATATAAAGAGATAAGTACATATATAGCAAGCAAATTCATATTGAAATACCTTGCTGAAGAACAAAAAGGTAAAAAGGTAAAGATAAGTTCTTATATAGTGCGGTATCCAGTCCGTGTGACCGCTCAAAGCGCTTTACACTTCACCCCCTGGCAGACCTGTTCATTCCAAGGCCATCTCAACTTATCTGGGAAGCATTCAGCTACGGTGCAATTGTGCGAAGACTGTTCGTTCACATTTCCACCATTGTCTCTATTGCCAGGTACTCGTTTATACAGCTGAGTGAACTGTGGCAACGTGGGGTGATCAAACTTGCCAAAGGAGCGACAGCAGTGGGGTTTTAAACCGGGTTCTCTCGATTGAGAGTCCAGCCTTCTAACCAGTATGCCATCGAACAAGACAACAACATAATGCAGGACTTGTTCACAAGATGATATTGGGAGCATTACTCGGAGATTTGTTCCATTAAGAAGCCAAGGGAAATGGTCCAGGGAGAAACACCTGTCAAAAGAGGCTATTAGAGAAATTGCGCACAAACATATGTTGTGGGGGGTATATGAGCTCACAGGAAATGTAGAAGACTACACAAACTTCAAAGAGGCACTTAACCTAGCTACAACTGAAATGAGAAAATCAAAAACAACCTTTGAACAAAATTGGCAGGTAATATAAACAGTTTCTATGCTTATGTAAGGAGTAAACAGAAAGTTCGAGATAAGGTCGTATCACTGGAAAACAACAGTGGAAACATAATTTTAGACAGGTTTCAAATGGCAGAATGAATAAGTATTTCATCTCAGTCTTTACCACAGAAAATATCAGCTCACTTCCAGTTCCAGTTACTACCAGTTACAGAAATTGTAGTTGTAAAGAAAATTAGTACACCACTTGAAAAAGCGTTTCACTTGTCACTAGAAGAAGGAATAGTTCCTTCATAATTGAAAGAAGCAAACACTACCCTGCTATTTAAGAAAGGATTGAGGAGCAGAAAAAAACCAGTGAGTTTAAATTCAGTTGCAAGCAAATTAATTATGGTGGAATTCCTTGTAAAACATAGAGTAATACATACATCTGAGATGTATTTATGATACAATGATCAGATTATCTCAACATATGTTCCTAAAAGCAAGGTCATGTCTAACCAAACTCTAAAGTTTTTTGGAATAAATTACAAGGTGGGTAGATGATGGGTCACCAGTGGATGTTGCCTACTTAGATTTTCAGAAAGCTTCCGATAAAATGTCACACCAAAAATTGTTACTTAAACTAAAAGTAATGGGTAATTATGTAATCAACTGGATAGAAAACTGGCTTACACACAAAAGACATATAGTAGTAGTATATGGTGAGATTTCAAACTGGAAATCTGTTTTTAGTGTGCTACTACAGGGATCAGTATTAAGCCCTATACTGTTTTTAATATATATAAATGATTTGGAAGATGACATGTATAGCAAAGTACTGAAATTTGCAGATGACGCAAAGTATTCAGAAAAGTTACAACTGATACAGATAAACACAGTTTACAGGATGATGTAGGTAAATTAGTTAAATGTTCAGAAAAATTGCAAATATTATTACATTTTGGGAAGTGTAAATTCATACACATAGGACTCAGAAACATGAAGGAAGAATATAAAATGGGGGATGCTGTACTAGGTAGAACCACACAACAAAATGACTTATGAGTAACATTCATTGTTGATATGAAAGTTTCAGAGTAAAGTGGGATTGCTACTTCTAAAGGAAATCAAATTCTAATTAGGAGAACTAATTACGAGAACTATGTTACGTATAAGGAGAAACAACTAGTTATACCCCTGTAAAAAGAAATAGTTAGACCGCCGTTGGAATATTGTATACAAGCATGGAGGCCATGTCATAAGAAAGACATAGAAAAGCTAGAAAGAATACAACGAAGATAAAACTAAAATGATTCCAGAGTTGAGAGACTTTTGTTACGAAATCCGCTTATTAGAATGTGGTTTTACGTAACAATAGGAGACTAAGAGGAAACTAAATAGAAGTGTTTAAAATGATGAATGGTTATAAGGATATTGATAGGAATATGGTCTTCAAACTTAAAGAAGGCAGTAGAACAAGAGGACATGAAGTAGGTACTCATTCTCACAGAGCGTGATAAATTAATGAAACAAACTGTCAAATGATTGTGTTAATGCAAATTTCTAAGACCTTCATTTCTTTTCCAAAATAATTTGTATTTTTGGTTTCCAAATGGTTTATAAATCAATACGACTACTAATGTAGCATCAACATAGAAAATACATGCAATATGTGACAAGGGGCAACATAACACTAATTTAATAACAATTCACACACCAGGGAAAACATACCCTTAATTATCTCTTTGAAATGTCTGATTTGCATGTGTTCAGGCTTGGAATGGCACACAGCTATGTATCAGTATAATTGACACTGTTTGCAAACTGCATGTTTGATAGTAAGTTCCATAATGAGATTTAGTACTCTACTATACTGTTTTTCAAATTATGCGGTTTTTGTTTGCGGGTTTGGTGATTAAAGATAAAGTGAAATGGATCAGATATTATTGTTTATATAACCCGTGGCATATTAAATACATTTGTCACGTAACTATTTGTTTTATCGCAATTAACTTACCTTATTATATTGTGTTATTACAGCGCGTACTAAATTGTTATGTAAACAGTCATTATCGAGTAATACACTTATCCATTGCGAAGTATATTTCACACGCATCACACACGTAACGAAAATGTGTCACACACATTTATATTTTTCTATGAAAAAATAATAACCAATCAGTCATATGATTATGCATAGTATACGTATACATATGTACTTAATTAGGATAAAGCAACTTATTAACGTACTAACACACATTCACATACTTTTGGCAATGTAATATGGGTCTGCAGTCTCAAAGATGAAAAATGTAATTTACCGAATTTGAAACTGTTTTCAATTTCCCATGCCTGCAGCCATATCATAAAAAATAAATAACAGAATATAGCTCGACACCCCCAACATGAACTGACAACAACAACAATACTGTCACTCACTATCCTGTCACAGTGTCGGTGTCACCTTGCGATGCGATGGCGATGTGTACAATTGTTCGTTTGTGTTCTTAACTCGATTCAACAGATGTCCAGTTGTATAACCGCGTCAGTTGTGAAGACTACATTACCAGGTTTAATAGGGTTGGTAATAAAGCAATCATTTTCGAGAACTGTTTGTGCAGCAGAAAGAATGAAACGCAATCGCAATTGTCAACAGCGGTTTATGTCGATTGCCCTCTCTCCCGGAAATGTAACTTGATAGTTGAATTACTGGATGCGCTGACGAAAGTTGTAGCTTCCCCCTACTTGGCGGCGCTGAACGTCAATTTACAAAATTGCTCCTCCATGTTAATTCGTAGAGTGACGTAGCTCGGCATACACTAGCTCTGGCAATACTGGCAGTCATGATAACGCCTGGCGACGCGTTGCTATTGTATAACGTAACTTAACTTTATTACGTATTGTACAACGGCTTTAACATAGGATCTCAGAACGAGGGCGTCGTGCATTATCTGGTTGGATATATCGCGGTAATAAGACTACCTGATTGGTTTAGGACATTTTACCGTGATATATCAAACCAGATAACGTTCTTTCAAGATATCGACGACGACGTTTTGCTACTATTATGTCATTAGACATCCATGGTGATGGAGGGCGAACTTGTACACTTTTGGTTTGTTTCGGAGCATGTTTATCCAGAAGTTTATTTAATGTTTCATTGTACTGATTAACAAGCTCGCATAGTGTAGATTTAGGTTTGATCAAAAGATCACAGTTTGCTAGATCCTCATGAAGGGTATTTATGTTAATTTTATTTATTGGTCGAAATGTGATCATTTTTTTTCTAGATTTTGAACCAACTTGCAACCGCAAATCGATAATGACACAAAGGTGATCTGATAAACCATCAGTAGGGAATATTGCTTTAATGTTAGTGCAAGTAGATCTAGTAATAAACAGGTCGAGCCAATGACTATGAACGTGTGTAGGAAATGAAACGTGTTGATGTAATGCATATGTTTGAAGGACATCCATGAATGATCTAGTATTTGGACATGG